>JAQIXA010000052.1:0-77148 GCA_034699045.1 Nanhermannia cf. coronata Gr-Ori-00579 | reverse complement strand
TAAACATGTAGCAATCAATTACTTTATTAAATATTTGGGTCTGATGCTGAAGTTTGAAAAAAAATTGCAAAAAATTGGACCTAAGGACAAATGTCCTTAGGTCCTAATTCTTTTAGGGGTTTTGTCTTTAGGGACTTAATGTCTTAGGGGTATATGTTCTTAGGGGTATTGTCTTTAGGGGCAAAGAGGTTATGGAAAATGTCCTGAACAAAATTTTAGGGGTTTTGTCGCATCATACAAGTGCTGCTAGTAGTATACAACTTTCTGAGAATGTTTTTTAGTATTAATCTGAAATCCTTAAAAGATTAATCATATAGAGTAGTAGTAATATGAATCTTTGAATCTTATGAATTCGAAATCAGACAAGAAAAAAAGTTTAATAAGAATATCAATAGGTAATTTGAATATGTTTTAAATTATGTAGGTAGATAATAAAGATTTCAATGTAAACACTACCTACATATTCATATCTCAAAGCAATCCTTCAGGTAATCTAAATAGTAATATGTATTCTACTTCAAGTACATAAAAGTAGGTAGTTAATAAAGTTGAATTTGGATTTGGAAAAGTACACAAGAAATTTCTTTGGATCTCATCAATATTTTAGCTGGGAGCTTGAAAGAGATTACATCTAAATCTAAATAAATATATAATGATTATTTCCACTTTATATCTCAAGTAAAAAAAGACTATACTGAATACTGATATAGAGAAGTTTGTAGACTTTTAGATCCAACAGAATCCAGACATACTTAGAATTAGAACTTGGCTATTTATTTTTCCTAAACTTTAATATGAAATTATTCAACTTATGATCTTTCTCCTACTTTTATTACAAACTCATATATAAGCACCTACCTATACGTAAGTATACAGGTATGAGTACATAGTTAGACTTAAAATTATTGATCTTTCATATAAATTCATATACCTAAAGGGATTCATATTTTATAAATTGTGGGGATTTGGACAAAAAAATTCAATTTATTCTAAATTTAGTAATAAAAGTTGGAAATTTTTAAGAGAAAAGTAAGCTGTACATACCTTTAATATCCTCTGAGGTAGCATTTCTTGGCACTAGTGCGATTTCTGTAAATTTCAATTAAATCATACAAATTCAGTTTTATCTTTAGAAAAATTTCAATTCTATTCTCATTCTAATCTTTTATTTAGAGAATCTTTTATTTCAAAATTTTAATTAAAAATTTCTTAAATGAATGATTGAATGGTACTAGAAAGTCGAGCTTCTTTAGATTAGAACTAACATAAGTATCTACATATCTAATATTAAAATTTCAATAATTGTAATCATTTCAATGCAATGCAGATGATGCATATTCAAGTAGTATCGACAACAATTTTACAAGTATGTAAACTAGGTAATATTATCAAGACAAAAAAGGGAGAATTTGAAAAAATTGAAATAAAGATTTTGATCAGTTCTCCTAATACTGATACATCTTATATGGTGCAAAATAATTTGATAAAAATGGAGTACAAAAATTTACATATTTTTTATTAAGGATAAGTCCGAGTCAAAATTCGACCAATTCAATCTATAAAAATTTAGCATTATTTTAACATCATTTTTTAAACATTTGAACGGAATTTGGCTGATTTTTGGTTTAAAATTTCCTTTTAGAGCATTTCAAACTAAAAATTTGCAGAAGAACTCTAATCTTAAAAATGACTAGGTACTAATTTAGCAAAATTTTACTCGTTATATTTAGTCATTTGTAAATACTACGTATTTGATAAAACTTTTGATCATTTTTAGGTGGTAGATAATTTTGAAAACTTACCAGACTTATCTTTGTCACCGACAGTGAAATAAACCAGTGTAATTTCTTCAGTTTCAATTTCTTGGAGAAAATTGTTGAGATCAAATTGGTCTACTGAAGTTGTTGATGAGATTGATTCAGAAGTTGTCTGATCGATTATAGCCGGTGTTTCCACAATCTTCTTATTTGATGCCATACGCTCAAACTCGCTCAGAAATTACTCAGGAAAAAAAAAGACAAAAAAAAAGAAAAACAAATATGCTCTATTTCCTAAGTAAATGTTGTAGAAATAATTCAATTAGTTGATCAATTCTTCCACAAACTGATCCTCTATGATCCATTCAAATTTTATTTATCTTATACTTCAAAATATGACAACTCTTTCGATATAAATTCATCGACTGAGACTGGATTAAATTTCTCATGGATTCTCGAATTTGATTGACAGACATCTAGATTAAAAAAACAGAGAAAAAAATGAATTAATTAAAGAGGAAAAGATTTAAACTTAATCTGATATCATAAAATGTATTTACTTCTAGCAATAAAACTACTAAATACCTGACAGAATTTCAAAATTTTAGACTGGATTTTACTAACTTATCCTATAAGTACAAGTGCTTTAGAGTAATTGAACAGATCGACCGATAAATGTTCAATATTTAATCCGATTTTGTTTTTAAATTCTATATAAATATGAGGAGATCTTAAACAAAAAAGCAATTAAAATAATCTGCAATTTATTTCTAGGATAAAAAAGGGAACCGACCTTTCTGTTTCCTTGATCTGAATCTTGACATTTTTAAAATGATTTCTTATTAATTAAAAAAGAGCCCAAAATCCCAAACATTTTGGTCCATTTTTGGTGAGTCGCACGCATTTTTATTTTGGTAAATTTTCAAAATTTCAATGGTTTTTTACTAGTGTATTTGACGTAACAAAATCCGTGGAATTTCGTTTATTTTTCTGCATTATAAAGAATACTTAGGATTAGATCCTGAGATACAGGACATGTTTCCTTGTAAGCATTACAAGTTCTACTAGTACAAATTAAAATTGAGAAATTGTCCCAAAGTTGAACTTTGGACCTGTAGTCTCAAATTCCCAAGTAAATATTCATGACAAGAAATATGAAAAATTGATATTTGAGCATTTTTAATGAAGTTTTCAGGTTTCATGTTTCAAAGATCAATATCAGGAGAGAATCAAATTTTAATAAAAATATCATACCAAATAATCTCTAGAGATTTGGCTAATTCTATAAATTTCTCATGCCAAACATGAACTCCTTGATTCAGGTAAGAAAAACCTGAGAAAACGTAAGTAAAAGGGTCTTGACTCTCGATATTTTTTATATTGATTAAAAAGGGGCAAGTCAGCAAATTTTTCTCTCAAGTATGCTTATCCTTAGAACACTACTCTGTGGTACTAGAAGTATTAGTAAGATAAAAATAACTTTTTCTATCCAGATCCAGATATCTGGCTCTCGATAATCTTGACTTTTGGAACAAATTCTTTCCCTAAAAAAAGTAAAACTAAAGTCCAGAAGTTGTAGTACAGTACAACTAAGGTACTACCTATAGTACCTACATATGATAATACTAATATATTTTGATTATCGACCACTCCCAAATGAAATCATGATATAATTTTCAATTCAGAAAAAAATAAATTCTCTAGTTTTCTCATGCCAATGTCCTCCCCCCTGCCTCAAAAACTGATTTCCGAGATACCTAATACTTTGAATACAATCCCT
Organism: Nanhermannia cf. coronata Gr-Ori-00579; assembly: GCA_034699045.1. Lineage (NCBI taxonomy): Eukaryota > Metazoa > Arthropoda > Arachnida > Sarcoptiformes > Nanhermanniidae > Nanhermannia > Nanhermannia cf. coronata Gr-Ori-00579. The sequence continues at coordinate 73,611 of JAQIXA010000052.1, read as the reverse complement.
ATCAATGCACATAATTAACTTAATGATATGACCAGATTGCATGAAAGTAGAGAATTAAAATCATTTACCGACCTTATTTGCATGAATAAATCTAAATTTAGAAGCTACGCAAATACCTACATATGTACCTTGTTTAACTACTATTCTGTTTTAGTAATCCAAGCAGATTTTCTCATAAACTAATATATTTTAAAGTTGTAAAAGTTCAAAATTCTGTCGAAATAAACATGTCAGAAATAAGAAAATTTCAATTTATTCTTATTTTCAAACCACTCTATCTAAAGTATAAGTACCGATACTATAACCGATAGAACCTAGAACCTACAAATACTGACATTATGTATCTTTCTCTAAAAAGGCCAAAAAGCAAATTTTAATCAAATTTTATGGTAGGTATCAAACAAAGTAACCTAGTTTATATTAGTCGTTTAGACAATTTTTATCATAATTTTTAGACAATAAGCTAGAAAATCTACCAATTTCATTAATCTTAAGAAAAGTGTCAAAATTTCAAAGATCTTCAAAAAAATTTCAAAAAAATTTGTGAAAAAGCTAAATTTGTGTGATTTTGAATTACCTTGCATATTTGACATTCCCAATTAACATACCCCATCATTTTCCCCCCTGTAGGATTCTAGTGGATTTTAGGTGGGTCCTATTAAAATGTGAAAAAAATTTGGTGGGGGCACGGTGCAAACCCCACGTATAATATTAGTGGGTATTATGTTAGTTGGGTTTAAAATTTAAAACATTTTTTACTTAAATATCTTGATATTCATGAATGTGACAACGTGACTGTGAGACCTTTTAGTTTTAAGTTGATATTTTATAGTAGTAGTAGTATTACCTGTAAAATAAATCTATTTGTGGATTGAAATCTTATTTTGGACAGTGATTAATATCGAGATCATAACAAAGCAAACGGAGAAAGTATTTTGGACGCAAAACACACAACTTTAGAGTTCGAGGAGAAAGAGAGAGAGAGAGAGAAATGAATCGTTAAATTTCCCCTACAGAATAAAAATTGTAACACCTGAGCTTTCTCTCATACATTTGAATCCACAACTAATTCCAACAGCATTTTTACCATTTTTATGGCCTAAAAATATCTATATTTTACTACTACCTATCTATGTAACTAATACCTAAGTATGTATAAAGGATACTACCAAGGGTCCACGTGAATTGCCCTATAAAAAATCAAAAGATTTATTAACAATTCCAATATCAATATCTGGGCGAGAGAAAAGGATAAAAAATCGTCCTTTTAATAGCCATATTGATATTCGAGAATCCGTATAATAAAACCATATTCAATATCAACATACGAAGTACATACCTGCTTCTGATACTTTATAAAGGTACTTTGTCACCTCAAAATATATCTAAAGCTTCAATAAAACTTTCTTGTTTTTCATAGTCTACCTAGTACCTAGATCAAATATTAGTTTACCAAATTCTGCATAAATATCACTTCTAACAATAAGCATACGCTAGTAAATAAAGGTATAAAAGTTTTGATTACTTATTCTCAAAATTTATGAGGTTTTTTGTAGTTATTATTTTTTCTTTAGATTACATCATATCTACAAACTACTTACTACCAAGTATTATACACGACGAGTATGTAATTATATGCAATTTATGGATAAAAAAGATCATTAATTTTACTACTAAAAAGTATCTTTAATATAATTTCTATAAAAGAAAGTGATGAAGCGAGCAATGAAGCACAAGAAAAGGGATATTTTAAAAATTTGAACACTTTAATAAAAATTGGATTAAGCTATAACCTTTTGGCAAACTCACACACCTCAGACCTCAGCTAGATCTTGAAAATTCTCAAAAATTTGATCGGGAATCATGTTACTAGAAATTTCCTGTAAAATTCGAATGACTGGGACCATTTTAAAGCTTGATATTTCAAGAAGTAGGTCTGGAAATGATACATTTGATAATTTTTGCAAGAATTTCTGTACAAGTACTAGTACCAGACATAAGTTTGCAAAATCTAATTCATTCAAACTAATCCTTTCATTTCAAGAAATCTTAAAATAGCTCAGAAACTGATTATTGGCATAAGTTAATATTTTACTTTACTAGTAGGTAGGAGTACCCTACATTACTACAGATATTACTATTATCCTGGTCTTATGACTTTCACTACTACTGATATGTAGTACTTTACAAAGTTTGAATGAGTATTAGTAGAAGCTTAGAAGGGAAATATTAATAGAAATGAATAGCACCTGACCTTACAACAAATATGAATAGTCACGAGCCAAAGCCATCAAAGTCTCATAGCTAATAGGATTTAAAGGTCAGAATATCACAAAACTATTAATCAAAATAAAAATAATTTCATAAAAATAACTTTCACCATTCAAAAAGACCATATAATCCGCCTGCTAGTACATATATGTACATACAAAATCAAAGTAAATTATGAGAAATTTGCCATTTGTCTATAAAAAATAAAAATCCAGGTGATTTCAATTTGTTTATTCAATTTACGAGATTCACGATAAGGACAATAAAGTGAGCATTTTTGAAAAAATTGATTAAAAGAATTTTAGGTTTTATAGTATACTCGTACAGGTAAAATTCAGACCATTATAAAAATGAAATTTCCATTGTACTTGTACCTATACAGATACATAGTATGAACTTGATTAGTATTAGTATTAGTATGAGACTTCAAAGGTTTCAATCAATGCCGAATTTGTTTAGTTTTAGCCAATATTTCAATTTGAACAAGCAAAATGAGATAAATTTTAGTCGACAACCAACAAATTGAGGTATGGTATAAGGCCAAAGCCAGAACACCTTTAACTATACATATTTCCATTTCCTATTTATGTTTTATAAATGAGATGAAATAGAAAATGAAAGGTAAAAGCCTTCTTATAGAAGGACTATATAGAGCGTCCTTATAATATAAAAGTGTATAAAATTATAGGGAGGATTTGAGAACATTTATTTCATTATGATGACGCACATTCACACACTGCAAACATACATTGCCCTTTTTATCATCACATAAGTACTAGATACTAAATACATAGACTAGGAAAAGACTATGTTATTATTACAACTACTACTACTTACATATAATAGGCTTTCACATAAATATATTTTGAAGAAATATCCTAGTAAGTACCCTACATATCAGTAGTATGAAGTATATACAAAATATGTTATTTAGAAGAAAAATGAGCCCAGAGTTTGTTGAAGAACAATCTAATTAAATAGTCTCCCGAGGGCAAGCGAGCCTTAAATTGGGTATTTATGTACTATACTAACCCAAATATGAGTTGATGGAAAAAATTTATTAATTTACTATATTATAGTAAACCATAAGAGATCTCTTGTCTTAAATACTTATTACTACTATAGTATAGTCTTTATACTAAACCAGACTACATGAAATAGCTAAAGGATATGATATGGACACTGGAAATTAGATAAAATCAACATTTAACTCAAGATAATTATTTTAATCTTGGGATGTTTTGAAAAAGTTAAAAAAAATAATTAACCCTAGTAGATACAGGTAGTACTCGTATCTGATACTTATAGAAATATCTGATTTGATTTTGAATCAAATCTTGATTATTCTGAAAAAACTTCAGAACAAAATTTGGAGATCTGATTATCAATTATCTAGTAGTCGGAATGTATGGTATAACATTTTTTTGTGAAATTTATTACAAAAAAAGGTAATTTAACAGATGTATAGCAAAATCATTAGAGATATTTTTCAATAATTCATTGCGTAACAACTGCTAATTAGAGTTTAGTAGTGTAATACTTGTGTCTTTGGTTTGGTAGTGGTAGCTAAAAATAAAACAATCAATGTTTTATCAATTTAGAGGATCAGAGTCGGGTTTTACAAACTTTTTTGGGGAGGACAAATCGATCAAAAGATTTTGACCAAACATTTGCTAATTTTGTGGTCTCATAAAATCATATACCTACAGATATAAATGACAAATTCTGGTGAAAAGGATAATTTCAAAGCCTCAAAAACAATACCAGATCTGATGCTGGAAATGATGATCATTTATTTTCGGACAGAATCGAGTAGAGTACAAGTAGTATATATTTATTTATTTTACCAAGCTGGGTCAGAATAATCCAAGAGTTATAAGTTATCTGTATAAGCCGGGTATTTAGGTTTAGGTTGAAACCTGACGAGAGTGGAAACCACAATACTTATAATTCTAACATTGGCTTTGCCCTGTGTTGAATACAATACTATACATATAGGTATCCTACCTATAATTTAATGACTACCAAAAATAAACCTAAATATCTCTCTTTATAGGTATATGGAAACTTGTATATCTGTAGAAAGATTTAAAGTTTTATTTCTACTACTCTGTCTGTAAGTACTTTCCGGAGATCTCTATAAAAATGGTTTAAAACTAATTGTTATTGTCCCTGGCACTACAAGTACTACTACTTGTACAGTCACGCGATCCCCTTAGAGTTTTCCCATCACAAAAAATGAGACAGGAAAGTCAAAACCAAAAAACATAAACTTTTTTAACTGTAAAATACCACACTCCTAGCACAATACATAATTGTAACCCACACTAAAACATCCCTATACTTTTGCTTGTAAAAAACATGAATTTTGCAAAAACTTGTAAAATTTAAAGTATCTACCTACATACCTACAATGTAGATGATTCTTGACATTCTTTCTAAACACAATTTGAAATTTCAATTGTGTACAATTATGTACAATTGAAATCCTAGATTCCGTATATTGGCTTATATAGCGATATCTAGGTTTTCAAACTTGAAAATTTTGACATAATACCAAGCTCTGACATTTATTAAAATGAACTTATATCAGGAAAGTTGATGTAAAGCTAAATTCTGTCAAAGGAAACGTTCCTTTTATGTAAATTAACTTTGTACATAATATCTGTATTATGCATGTGTAAATATTTTTATAATTTTTTTTTAAATTTAGAAATTATGATAAATTGAGACTAATTTTGAGTAGATTCAACAGCACCTACACTATTAGTATCGTTACTTGCAATTAAATTTTAATAATAAAATAATATGGATAATCATATTAGTATATATGTACAAGTAGGGGGTAACACGCGGATCCCTGGCGGTGAGATCCTGGCGGTCGAGTTCCTGGCGGTTAAAACCTGGCAGTAAAAACCTGGTGGAAACCTTGCCGTGAAATCATGGCGGTTTATTTATTACCGATAATCCATAAGGTCGCGAAGCGACCTTTGAACAAATCTTTTACTCTGGCCATTATGGACGGATCTAGATACCCCCGAGTGACCCGTAAGGTTCCTGGAACCACATTAAGGGGTTATGATTGCAATAAGTTAGGTTAGGTTAGGTTTGTGGCGAAAAGGTGAATTGCTAAATTTACCAGTTGCACAACCCGAGTGTTTCCCACGATTCCTGGAACCACATTGAGGGGTTATTATTGCATTAGGTTAGGTTAGGTTAGGATTGTGGCGAAAAAACTGATTTTCGGGGGTAATAAATAAACCGCCAGGATTTCACGGCCAGGTTTCCACTGCCAGGTTTTCACCGCCAGGAACTCGACCGCCAGGATCTCATCGCCAGGGATGGTCATAGAATCCAAGTAGGGTACTTATATTTGGTTAAAATGCCAGTTAAAGGGCTTCTCTTTAGTTATAGTTTTGCAAAAAAGAAAGTTTAATATCACTTAAATACATTTTAGTAAGTAAAATATCTGTAGTTACCTACTTTAATTCCCCAAATGATGAATATATTGTTTGTTTTCAGGAATCTACATATACCATATGTATTTACTTAAACTTTGCTCTATCTAATCTAGATAGTTATATATTCAAAGGAACAACTTTTTTCTGGACTAATTCTGAGCTAACTGTAAGTTAGAATGTGTAACTGTACTTAATGAAATGTGAAGTGTAAATTTTTTAAGGAGAAAGTTCATCATTTCTAAATGTGTACTTAGACTAATTAAAAACTCTTTCAACTTTTATCCAGTTTTTGTATACTATACTGTAGATATCAGATAAATACTTATAAAAAAAGTTTTTGCATTACCTACATTGTTTTCTACTTACTAAAATAATACTAGTAAACTAATACTTGAAGCTCTAAAAGGGTCAAATTTTAATTAGCATTAAGTATCTCTCCAAGTAATTATAATTATTCTCTCCTTGATGTGTTTGTTTTAATTTTAATTAAATTGCAACAAATTGTTGTTGATGATGCGATTTTTTTCTTTCTAACTAAAAAAACTTTAATATTTAATTTTAATTTGGGTGAAAGCTGCTGAAAGCTAAAAAGTTTGCTCAAAAATTGCTTTTTATAATATTAAAATTAACCATATTTTGTTCAAATAATAAGTAAGTTATTAGGTAAGTAAGTGTGATATTTCTTTATAAAAAAGTTTATGCATAATTGCTTAGAGTTTTATCGATTTTTAATAACTTTCTGATAAAAAAGGATCATTTTATTCATACTAGGTATATTAATAGAGCTTTAAATTATCAAGATTTCAAAAGAAATACTCAAGTACAAAGTACAAAGTAAATCTTATAACACCTAGCTATTCAAACCTTTAATACCTATATACTCTTTAGTTTACTTCCAGTTTAGGTTAATAATGTAAAAAAAAAATCAATTATTTCATTCATCACATTATTTTTGTATAAATAAACTACCAAAGATTGCAAAAATAATCCGATTTTCAATCTAAGATGTATTTGAATTGAAGCCAAAGAACTTCGTAATTAAATCTACTTTTGCAAATTTTTGCAAAATATCTCAATGAACTCATATCATTGAAATGCCTTTATTTTCAGATTATGCCTAATAAGAATAGTAGGGTACGCCTTTGCAACTTCGCAAAATTTTTAAAATCAGACAAATTTTAAGTGAAAAAAAATCCTATTTTATTGAATAACAATCTTTCTGATATTTTTCATAAAAAATAATGAATCCTACACTATAAGTACAGGTAGATAGGATCGAGGAATGTAAATTCTGCACAAAGAAAAAAATATTTTATTAAATTCCATTAGTTTTACAGAGAGTTTTTGAAAGAAAGGTAGTCAAAATCTTTTTTTTACATCCTTATTAATAAATATACCTACCTAGGGTACTAAGGGTCTCAGGCAGGAAATGTCTAGCTTGAAGATAATACAATAGAAAAACATAGGTACCTTACTACCTACTGCTGTATTAGTACAATAGATTATTATTTTGTAGAAGAGAGAGAAAAGGCTAATGGAAGTTGAGCTTGTAGGGAATTTTATTATTTTATAAGTATATTAAATTTAATAATCTTAACAGACTATACTACTACTAGTCTATTCTACTAATAATACAAGTACCTACTATACTTTATGCATTAGTCTTTAAGGAATTAGATAAAAGGTAGGAAAAAAAGTGTTTTTAGATATTTCAAACAGAACAAAATGAAGTTGAAAAAATTGATGAGTGCTTTTTATCTTTTTTTTTTACATCAGAATTATTTCATTAGGAAGATCAAATGCTTTTTTCCTCTCGACGAATTCTCAGATTTTGACATAATTCACTAGACTATGACGTGTTTGGCTTGGTATATTATGTTATTTTTATCCTCTTGTGATACATGGTCAAATGACAAAGATTTTAGCAAAATGTAAATTTTCTTAGCTTTAAATTTAAAATAATGCTATCAGTATCTAGGTACCCTACCATATTAAGATTTATTTCTTAATTCGAGGACAATATGAGAAAATAACTTTTGATATATAATTGAAATTTGACCAGGCTTGACGCAAATTCAGGTAGAAATTTTAAAGTCGAGAGCCAAAATTTTAAAAATAAATTATTATAAAATCGACTAGACACTACATACGAGTATTAGATACACACTACGAGTACACATATCTACCTAGATACTATCTATTAGTAATAACCTGATGACAAGTTTGGAAAAAATTTAAATCAGACAATATCGAGAAAAATCCCTCTTATGTTGAATCAGTCTATCTTTAAAAGAGGATATTTTTCAAAAAAATAATAAAGCGTCATGTAGTAGGATTAGGGTAGGTACATACTTTACTACAGGGGATGTTGTTTTTATTTGACCTTTAAAATTCTTATTAAAAAATTAGGAAGGATGTTTAAAAATAGTGAGCCAAAATACACTAGATATCCAATTAGGTATATTATTGAATCGTAATTTTATGAAATAAAAAGAAATCTCGTTTTTTTAAATCTTAGATTCCTGGTTTAATGGTCTTTATATGAACTTGAGATTAGTTTATAATTTTTCAGAATTTTTCGTCTAGCCTGTTTATCGATAGTTTCTTGTGTTGAATGAAAGTTTGTTGTTTTTGATTGTTTGTATTTGCTCAAATATCAGTGAAACAATATGTCTTACATTATGTAACAAACAAAAAATTGTAAGATCTCAAAAGCTTAAAACATAAATGGGTTGAGTGCGAAGGCTTAAAAGAACCAAACCGAACAATAGCTGGATTGACAAGGAGAAAGTAATGATAATAATATAATAATCAAAAAGGCAGAATGTGACATATAATACAGAGTTTGTAAATATCCATATGTATTTTTTATACAACTCTCATATAAGACTCACAAGTTACAAGTTTCTAGTCTATAAATTTTTGCAAAAATCCCAAAAGACGACTAAAATGATCAAGATCAAAAAACGAAGAAAGAAGCAGCAAAAAAATGGGAAAATAAACCTTAAAAGCCAGCTCTATTTATACTTTTTATATTTGCTTCAAATGCCAGTCTTAAAAGTCAAAGACATGAGAACACTTTTACTTTTATTTTATTTTACTTTGTATTTAAGTACCCTACCTATAGTCTTTTTGTTACCCATCACAAGAAAAGGGTCCATATAAAACTTAAATTTTTGATTTTAAGATTCTTTCGTTCTATGTATAATGTACAAATATTTCCTAAAAATTTCAAACCTATCTAATTACCGATAATTAGATAGGTAGGTCATATTTTCATAGAATTTTAAAATGAAATCAGATTTCTCAAAATTTCTAAGCTCATTGGTAAAACCTTATAATACCAAAAAATATATCCTGTAGATACTAATGCTCTATCCTAGGTATGTACTAGTAGTTTGCTAAATCTAATCGTATTACTGAAAGTAAAGTAACTACATGAACCCAACATTATTGTAAATGTAAACTTGTACATTTTATTATACCAATAGTTAGAATAGTTCAAAATTCTGGGTAAAATGGATTGAGATTAATGCACTTTGAACCATATGAATATTCTAGAACATTTTAAAATTTGACTAAATTTGACTAAACCATAAGATAAGTATGAAATTGCATGTTTAGCTTCTGTTTAGATAAGCCAGCAGACGCTGACTATTCTAATATTTGTGCTATTTTGAAAAAAGCTATTTGATAATTTAATATATGAATTTATTCCATATAACTTCACAATAACACGTGGGGGTTTAAAAAATTATCTCAGGGAAAAAAAGGTTTTTTGTTACAAAAAAATTATTTGGCACAAGAGAGTCAGAGAGAAAGAAAGTTTTATCCTTTTCTTTAAAGACTTGAATTAATTTAGTTTTTTTGAGGTCATATGTAAAATATGTAGATAAACATAATAATAATTATTGATGTCTTTTTACTTTTTTGGCTTTTTGAGATGCATTCACATATTAAAATAAAAGACACTCTAGAGTTCACTTGAGTTAGAAAAAACACCTTTGACTAAATTTATTTCGATATACAGCCATGCTAGAGGCTTATGGACCAGAGTACTATAATTTAAGTACTGTGCACTTGATTACCTTCACTTTTATGTACAAGATACTAGAGTTTTTGAGTAGGGTACTAGTAGTATAGTTCAAAAGCTTCAAAAGCTTCAAAAGTCAAATCAACGTAAATTGAGATCGAGATTGAACAAAATGTTTGAACTATAGTTAAGTTAAAGTACTTTGCCGAGGGCTTTTACATAATATTTTGGTATACTTATTTAAAGGTTATTCCGACACTTGGTAAAACTTCATTGAAAGGAGAAATCGATGGATAACTTTTCCAAGATTGATTTGAACAATTTTAGCAAAAACTGAAACAATTTAACTTTTGAACATGATAAAAAAATTAGTCAAAATTCATAAATTGCATAATTTTTTGCTTATCTAAATTGTAATTAAATTGAATTCTGGATCTTTTTTTCAATTTACTCGTGTAACTGATTTGATTAAGCGGAGTGCAGAGTATTGATATTGATTCGAAAAAAAGTTCCCTGATCGAAATTTCCCCAATTTTTGTGGCATTTTTGTGAGAAAAGAACAAGAATATAAATATACTGATACAATGTAATACAAAATATGTAGATAGGTAGTGCTAAGAAATAGAAAAAAAAATGATTTATGTATGGTAATGCAAGAATGAGAATAAATAGGTATACTTACGATAGTGCTTTTTAGATGAACTTATAAATAAAAAGGCATCACATCACGAGCCTTGGAGTGCTTCTACGGATAGTATGAAAAATATCTAGTATCTACATATCTAAACCTAAATTGATATTTGCATAAATAAAAAATCTAAGCCTTTGTTCTTTACCTTATCCCTACACTACTCCTCCCTACTAGATATGCATTGAAATCTATTCTGAATAAAAATATTTGCCTTTGAAATCGCAAATTTTGGTGTTGTTTTTACTTATAGATATTTCTTCATACTCATACATGTAAATACACACAGCTAGTACTACTGATGTTGAATGTATAGAATAGGTATCTGTATAAGATTTATTTTGTCATCTTTCCCAAATCTTAATATACTTAAGTCTACTCTTATTTATAGAAAATTGAAATTGGAATAAATCTATTTATTACTATCAGTATCTGTGGAGTACAATACAATCCATTCAGACTGAATTTCAAATCTCTAAATATCTAAACTAAAGCTGAAGATTTCAACCTCGAATCCAATTTAAAGATTTTCTACATTTTCCAAGAAAAATACTTAGGTATTGATACTGATACTATATACCTATTACATTCAATTGTTTTCCTTTAAAATCCTTCTTTTTGATTTCAATTTCGAGGTTTCTTTCAGAAAAAAAAAACTTGTTCAAAAGTACCTTACCTACTGATACTTATCTAATTTCGTAATTTAGATTAAATTGTAAAGTAAATCTTGAAATTTTTTTTCTCTTCAACTTTAAAAAGAGATAGAGAGAAAGTATCAGTAGAGAAAGAAATTCAAAATTCATCTACTTACTACAAGTACAAGTATTAGATACTTTTTGTAATCCTCTTAGGGAAAAGGTAGACTTCTATTTTTACATTTACAGTAGTAGTACTACTATAAGACATAAGGTACTTACTCGTATTCCAGGAAGTATCAGGCAAGTTTTACAGATACCTACCTGCTACTACATAGGCTAATATATCTAGTAGTATTTTAAAATACCTATTTATTTTTATGTACTTTCAAGGTAAGTAAAATAATGAGTTGGAAAAAAATGGGTGAGCTTGGAAGCTTATGATATTTCCTGTAATATTTATCCGACTTAAAGTTTAAGCGGCGAGCTTCCCAGGCTTTTCTTTTCATTCAATTTCCTTTAGAAACCTTTTTTTTCTACTTTTTTTTTACTTTTAGGTAAATTGCATTGATGTATTTTTGGCTCTTATTTTACTTTATAATATTTATAAAAGCATCATATATTACATAATGAGGAGATCATAAAATACCTACAATACTTACATAATATAACTAGGGTACTATAAGAATCTACATGTATTTGAATACAAAATAAGCAGAAATTTAACAAAATTCAAATAGTCAAACTGAAAATAACTCGGTATACAATACCAAACAGATACTTATAAAAATAAGATCAAATCCTACTTCTAAGATAGGCATTTTTTGATATTTTTGAAAATTTCCAATCTTATTCTTAATAAATAACTAGGTATAGGCTAGGTAACTACCTACTTTTATAGGTTTAAGTTTTTAGACTTTCTTATCTTTAAATTCTTGTACGAATTTCATAAAAAATTGTGTTGAAATAAAAAAATTCTAGCAATAATGCACACTTACTCTGTATTTCTAATGTCCTTGTATCTTGTATGAAAATTGCTTTGTGCAAAAATTAATATCTCATTGAATATCACTATTTGTATTAAGAGTTTGACTACTTATTAGACTATTTAGAAATGGTGATATTTTTCAACAAAAGATTCGAAATTTTGTCAGGAGCCCATTATATTTAATACCAGTATCGAGTTACGGGTACTTTGATATTTTGTAGTTCTTAGGGTATATGTTGTAAGTAGATACTGCTACAGTCGTATTGTTGTATGGATTTTGTTTGATAAATGATAGATTGCATGCCTCGGATTACACACATAGTACTGTATGTATAGGTAGTATATACAAAAAGTAGTAGGTAGGTATTATTTTGCATAGCTTAGGTAGGTAAGTATATTTTATTCAAATTCCTTATTCTTTAGTCAACGTCATTACCACCACGAAAACCAAACCCGACCGAACTAAACCAAACCAAACAAAAGGTAAAGAAGCTTTACTTTAGATTTTAGACAGGAGAATTAGCCTTCTTATATTTACACAAGTAATACCTTGATTTGAGTCTCATTCTATTTATAATAGGATTTCTTTATACCTAGTTTAGTTATACCTTATTGTTCTCAACAGAATTGTCTTTTTAATCAACCAAAAAGAGAATCAGATCAAAGTTAAACAGGTATAAAAATAGGTGAAACAAAAGCTTCAAAAATCCAAGTTTTTACACAACATTTATCTACATTTATCTAAACTCAAAGTCAAGTCAAGAATGAAATTTATGTCTAGTTTTGTTCACTTTTTTTATCAAAATTCTTGAATACTTTGTTGCCTAACTGTGAAACTTGAAAAATATGACATTTTGTCATTTCATGTGCCTTCTTTTAGAATTTTATGCGAATTTTTACATTATATTTATCTTGAGATTTGGATGATATCATTTCAAATTAGTCAATGCAAGAATTTATGAGGATAAATTCCCTCTGGATTTTTGAAGCAGATTGATGATCTGTTGAAAACTAAGCGTTTATGCACGTAAAGGTCATATTATACCTATAGATTTACTAGTTATAGAAGTAGTTGGGTTGATATTTTTGTGGTAAAATATGCTTTTGCTAATGTGAACGAATGAGAAACAAAATCTTTGTCTCCCAAAAGAGCTGTAAATCTTGGTGTGGAAAATAAATTTGTTGACATTTATTTGTCATAAATCATGGATGATCATCATCTACTATAGGTAGATATAGTAGATACATACTCGTATATAAAGATCGGATTTTTTTGAAAAACGAAATGGATTTAAAATTAAAGTTGTCTCATAAAACCAATATGTTAGTAATCTATGTCCTAGTACATGTAGTGTAAACCAAAACCACAGAGATAAACCATAGCTAGTGTACCAGTAGATACATACATAAAATGAATATATTATTATGATGATTATGGGTAATGGGCTTTGAGTTAAATATGTTTATTCTGTCATCTAAATCTACTACTACGAGTACAGTAGTTAGAGGGTTCCTAGACACAGCCCCTAAGCATAAAATCCATAAGGGACAAAACCCCTAAAATATACAGGAGCCCTAAAAGACAAAACCCCTAAGAGACAAAATAATAGGGGAAAAATCTCCTTTTAGACAAATCCTTTTAGGATAAATTCCATAAGGACAAATTACAAGTAATTAATTTGTATTAAACATGTAGCATTAAAATATTAATTCATTTTAATAGTTGGGACTTGTTTTAAAAAAATCTTTGAAAAAAACATTCCTTTTATATTTTTTATTTGCATTTAATACTGATAAATCCCTAAAAAAATTGCAAAAAAACAAATGTCCTTAGGTCCTAATTCTCTTAGGGGTTTTGTCTTTAGGGATTTAATGACTTAGGGGTATTATGCTCTTAAGGGTTTTGTCTTTAGGGGTAAAGAGGTTATGGAAAATGTCCTTAGGGACAAAATTTTAGGAGTTTTGTCGCATCACCCTCAAACTCAAATCTCAAATCATACGAATGTGTAGAGTAGGTGTGGCTTATACGAGTACTATTACGTATACAGTAAGTTTTTTTTATAATTTCTAGAATTTTTAGAATTTGTATGACAATTATATAGGTACATATTCATGTTTAAGGTTAAGAAGGTTGACAAAATTACAGCTTCAATTTTGAATTCTACCTATTTTACTTGACTAGTACTTAAATTAACAGTCAGCGAAGCCTAAATGCTAATTGCAAATCCTCTGCAAAATGGACTTTGTTATTAAAAATTGTATTATTTTATTTGAATTATAGGGTACCTAAAATACTTACTGATATAATACTGGTAAGCAAATTAGATAAAAGTTTGTAAATAACTGTAATTAAGAAAGTACTTACAATTATTGAATAATTGTAATAATATCAATAGTAGGCAGGCAGTAGGTATGTATCTACCAGCTAATTTATGCTTATTATTATCACGAGACAATGATATATATGCAAGGTACACCATGTTTAAAATCTCAAACTATTAATCGCTATCTTACAAAGTATTTTGAGCTATATTAAAATATCGCAAAATTTACGAGAATTTCTTTTTTCAAATTTTTTTACGAGTAAGACGTGATAAGATACACTATACATTTTTCTTAATGAAATTGAATAAGTGGATAGTTTACTAATACATAATAAGCATAAATAGTAAGTAGAAGAGGGTTTGTACATATCATTAAATATATGCTTAATAAATAAAGTAATTTTGTGGGGAAGATGTGAACAAAATGTGAGCTCAACTCTTCATTTTTTATTATTGTTCCCCATCATAGGCAATTACCTGTACCCAGTAATTGACATCTACTTATTATTTACCTTGAAGGAATTTTTAAATTTTTTTTGCTCACAAACACTTATCTCTACACGCTATGGAAGGGGAAAAAACCAGCAGATCAAACCATTAATTTGACCCTTTAAGTGTGTCCGGATTCATTTTCCTTTCAAATCGGTTCCGGTATTTCTCACTCTCAGGTATTTTCAAAGGTAAATTTCATATCTACATCTACTACTACATATGTACATGTAGAAAAAAAAGCCTCAAAACTCCTCCCAGTCAACCAAAAAGTCAAATCGAGCCCTGGAATTTCATATATTGTACTATGTATGCAAGTACATGAAAGTACCTACTGATACTTGAGCAGATATAGATAAGTAAATGTCTAAACTCAAACTAAACCCTCTTTACAAATCTCATTTCATTTATAGATACAGGTGTACCTACTTAATTCCCTACATATGTACTTCTAGCATGACTATATAATATTATAGCACGTATAGGGTATTGATAGTAGATAAATGCTTGTATCCAGTAATAATAGTAGTATAATGAAATATACCTTTTTTAACTTACGAGAAGCATGTCAGCCATGTTATTAAGTCTAATATTAAAGGCTGGGCAGTTCAATGAAATGAATCGGAATAGTCAAAAAGTCAATGCAATATGTAATACTACAAGAATACAAGCATACCTGTGTACAAATGTTCTCATACATATGTACCTATCAGTATCAGTACTATGGTATGGTATGGGATATGTATGTACCACAACTAATTCTAAGGTATGTATCGTTAAATGTAGATACTTATGGATATTCGTAATTATATTACAAGAAGGTATGTTCTTCAGTGGTTTTTTAAATTTCGTTTCGGAATCGATATGCTTAACAATGGATTTTAACAAGATCCTCTATTGTACCCTACAGATACTAACACTATAC
The DNA here is from genome assembly GCA_034699045.1 of Nanhermannia cf. coronata Gr-Ori-00579. Taxonomy (NCBI): domain Eukaryota; kingdom Metazoa; phylum Arthropoda; class Arachnida; order Sarcoptiformes; family Nanhermanniidae; genus Nanhermannia; species Nanhermannia cf. coronata Gr-Ori-00579. Next base: position 57,797 of record JAQIXA010000052.1, on the reverse strand, counting down.
TACTACTCCGTATTTTAACTCTAGTTAATCCATACCATATACTAGTATACTACTCTCTTATACATAATACTGATATGTACCTACTTACTTTTAATGTAGATTTAAATCTAGTAGTTGTACGAGTAGTATTAGTTAATGGGTAAAATGGTCAGTTGGTGTTAGTTCTAGTGTTGATAAATATAATATAATCTAATGGGTCCCTAGGCCAGAGAACCTGACTGAAGATGCTGGTCAAATATGCGAAATCAGTTAAAATGGATTAGCTTGTTTTTATATCGTTGATTCAGAACCAGATACTTAATGTAAAGGTATTTCGAGTCTTTTTTTCGAGTCTTTGGGCTTGGGGGTCCAGAAGTGTGGGCTTATGTACCTATGTTGATAATATGTAGATATATGAAGTATAAAAGTAAAAAGCAAAAGCAAAAAAAGTAAGTATTAAATTTAAGAAGAGTCCTCAACTCTTGAGCTCAGAGGTTGTTTCTCTCAAATACTTACATAATAATAATATAAACCTACCACCACTACTACCTACTTGTTACTACATAGTAAACTAATAGTGTCTATCAGTAGAATGAATGCTTATAAGGTCGGGTATTAAAAAACTCATAATACTTGTATTACTCTACATCTACTCTACTTACTCTACACTCACTCTACTAAAATTGAGTCCTGCAACAAAAAAAGGAAAGAATGCAGTACATACATACATACAAGTACTAGTACTCGTAAGTAAGTACCAATACAATATACTATTAATGCTTAGATACATACAGTACCTTACTAGAACAACAATAGGAATATTTAGCTGTACAGCTGTATAGAGTTGAGGAAAAAGGAAAAGTTGGGGCTGAGCAAATGAGCAATAAAAGATCAGTAATCTGTTAATCAATAAATCGAATGCTGTTCTTATTCATATAGCCCTACACTATTACACTAAAGATTAAGTACATGTATGGTATGTACACTTTAGAGGATTCTTATTCTTATGCTATTTTCCATATTTAAGTAGGTATGTATACGAGTATTGTGTCTTGTACTGAATCGTAGCGTAGTTGAACTGTCGACTGTACCGTGGAGCAGTGAAGCTGAGGCCCGTAGTATGTTTTACTGATTGTATTGTTGGACTCAAATCTATATCTTCATATATTCTATATATTATGTATGTATATATACGAGCAGGGTTGAAAATAGTTGGGTTTTTTACAAGTTTTTTTAGGATTATGCTTATACTACCAATTACAGAGTACAAATCATGAGTCTTAATTTCCAAAAAGACGATTAGGTATAACTTTAATTTCATTTATTTAAAGTACTTACTATGTTATTAAATTTACTAGCAAAATTCTATTCTATTATTTTACTGAACATATTTAGTGTTCATATTTAAACATTAAATTAAATTAAATTACTAACTTTGCCTATAAGCATTAGCTATAGTGAAAGCAGTTATTCGAATCATAACAAATTTTCGAAATTTTTTTTGAGAACCCTGCATAGGTAAATATGTACGGGTATATAATGGGGTGTATTCGGGGATGGACACCTGAGGAGAGATGAGATGACATCCGACCAAGACCAAGATCCCGAGCAACTTGAGCCAAAAAATAATTTTTAAAGCCTCGGACTTTGCCATTGCATTGTAGTAGTAGTACCTACATCTACATACATACATACATACATAGTATTTGGAGTATAAGGGCGTATATTAAGATTTTTAGTTAAGTTTTGATAGTGAGTTCTCTGCTCTGTTCTGTTGTTGTTGCTGAGAAGAAAATGTTGGAATTTTGTAGGCTTGTAAATACCTGAGGGTATCTTTTGACAGGTAAGGGGCTAACACCACCCTCATCCAAAACTATAATACCTTCAAATTTCAAACTTACTTGGACTTTTCAGAGTAAACCTGCTCCACTCATAATACCTTCTACTACTCGTAATACATATTCTGAATTTGCCGGCCAGCTTCTTATAAGCTTTAAACACCCTGTATATCGTGTATAATATGTAGGTAGGGTACTGTATGTAAAATAGTAGAATTACGGTGATATAGTAACTCGAAGATTTCTTTCTTATGTCCATTACCCTATACTGTGGAGCAGGTAGGTAAGGTATGTATACTTAAAACTTAAAACTTAAAAGTTAAAAAGTATATTGGTATGGAGCTTATTAGGCGGGCTAGAGGCTGATGATATATTGCTGGTTGTGTCTGGTAGTACCTGAAGACTTGGGCCCGAGAGACCCCTTGGGCAATGAAAAACTTGGCCTTGCACTTTGACAATGCAGAAGAAGCAGTTTACTTCTTAGTCCCTGCCTGAACTTACCTGAGATACCCAACAAAATAATAACGAGAATCTCCATACCTTACCTTACCATACCAGCCCAACTCTCACACCAAAATCACAAAAATCCAAACCAACCTACCTAATAGTATTACTTGAAATATCTCTCAGCCAGTTTCAGGCAAGATTCAAAAAATTAATTCCCATACATAGATATAAGATTACCTGCACATTGTTCTCTAGTAGGTACAAAAGTTACACTCGGTATTTATCTTATAAAAATCAAAAATTATATACTTATTTCACGCTTCCAGAATTCGAAGATTTGAAGTGATCAAAATGACTTGAATTCATTTTGCACCAAATTGTGCTTTTTTTTTTGTGACATGACAGTGGCTGCATAATGTGATAATATAGTTATGTGTTTGTTTTTGGTCCACGAAAAGAAATGGCTATTCAGAAGCCGGAGAAGTAGGAAAAGAAGATTCTCCGAGGGGGTTCACCTCAAATTGTAATTGAAATCCCCCCTCAAATTCTCATCATTTTTTTATGTGGAAGAAATGGCATAAAATGTTGAAGATTAAGTTAAATAATGTGTTCAATTGTTCCAAATCGAGTTTATTATTGTTATTATTATGTATAGAATGAATAAGTTTACAAAGTGCCTCGCTCTAGTACTACTGCTACTATTCGGAGTAGTAGTAGTACAGGGCGAGCTTCAAAACTCCGAGTCTCGGAGTTCGATGTACTCAAGGACGGTGGATATGCGAGTTCAGTTCCAAGTTCGGGAGGAGATGCCCAGTGGTACTGTGGTAGGGCGGATTCCGACCAAAAGTGGATTCACATACCGATTTAATGAAAACGTCGAGGAATTCACCCTGAATGGGGTTACGGGTGAGATTATGACTGCCAAGTTGATCGACAGAGAGTCACTTCCGACCGATCATTTCGACCTTGTCGTCCTCTCCAGCCAGCCTACATACCCTGTTGAGGTCCGGATTACAATACTTGACATCAATGACAACGAACCTCGATTCCCAGAACCTGAGATCCACTTGCAGTTCTCTGAGAGTGCGAATCCTGGGACGCGGGTTTTCCTGGACACAGCTGAGGATGGGGACATCGGACCAAACGATGTCACTACACTTTACAAGATCATCGAAGGGAACGAGAGTGGACATTTCAGGATTGCGGTGACAACCAATCCGAGTGGGGAAGCACCTTTTCTCCACCTGGAGACGACAGGAAAATTGGACCGAGAGTCCAAGTCCTACTATTCCCTAAAAATATCGGCTCAAGACGGAGGAACTCCTCCCAAATTCGGATTTCTCACTGCAAATGTATGCTTAAATTACATAAAAAATAGTAGGATATCTATTTTTGCCATTAGAATAGTGCTTACTTATACTGCTTTGCAAAAAATGCTACAAGTTTGTTGATTTTATCGAATTTTTACATATTACATACATACATACATACGTAGGTATTTGATTCCCAGAGACAATTAAAATTCTTTTTTTTTCCAAATAATTTCTTATACCTATGTATTATAAGTATGCATATATAAACGATCGTACATATAATGTAAATAAAAGTTAAAAGCAAGTAAATGTATTTAGGTATAATTAAAAAAAACAAGGCAAAATTACTAAAATTCTGTAGATACTGTAGTAGATACCTAAATTTTCAAAACAAAACAAAAAGCAAAAAGTTTAGTGTTTATATAATAGGCAGGTATGTTTGTGAATACCTTATATTCTGTATTTCAGTATTAGAGTACGAAACTAAAGGATTTATAAAACTTGTGTTGTCTAGATTTCTTTTTTTAAATATTTAATTAAGTTGATTGGATTGGATTTGTTGAAGATTCAATTTGACAATCTCAGATTCAGTAAACATTATTTCAAAGAAATGAATATTTTGTTTCTGCAAATCTAAACTTAAGTAGGCATTGAATAACTTTGTATTTACAGATAGTAGGTATAAAATATAAATGCCAATGTCTAAATCAAATTGAGTTTAAACATCAGTAAAGAACAGTTTTAAATTAAATAGCATTTTGTAAACAATAGGTATATGCATAGGTATTAATGAGTAAAACTTAAAACTAATGCCTTCTAACTATTAATAAATAACCAATGCCTATATTTGTATAAGTAGATATACAGATTTCTTAAATGCATATTGACAATTGACAAGATTCAAATTTTTCTTACTATTGGCACTTATAGTAAGAAAAATCTATACAGTTTTTATCATATTTAGTAAATAGGTAGAAGGTACTTATAGTTAAGATTAATGTTTAGTATTTTTTTTCAAACTTGTAGCATACTATGTGATAGTATATAAATATATATAAGTACATACATATGTACATATTATTGTATTATTGTAGAAGTATACCTACCAAGAAAAATCGTAAGCATGAAATATTTTTGCTAGTTTAAATGCCATAAAATTTTATTTAGAATTCAAGTTTCGAATTTTTTTTTTCGTTAGTACTAGTACTACCTATATTAACCTTCAATTGGTTGTCTTAATAGCTTTGAAAAAAAACTAAAATTTTATTAGTATGACTGTAGCTTTACAAATTCAAGTTTTAAATGACATGTTTACCGTTTAAAATATTTGCTTTATTTTATACCAAGCCTGAAGCTTGAAGATAAGTAATTGTTATTGTATTCATACCTATAACTTTTATAATTTTCAATGCTTTTTTTTCGATTCCAGGTTGAAATCATCGATAATAATGACAATCCGCCGATTTTTGATCACAGTGATTATGTGGTGTCTCTCAATGAAAGTGTCCCAATTGGGACAGTTGTGCTACAAGTGATGGCCACCGACAATGACAAGGGTGATAATGCACAAATCACCTACTATTTGGCCGAAACTGAGACACAATTCTCAGTCAATCGTGACACTGGGGTCATCACAACAATGGCCTCAAATCTTAATTGTCAACAAAATTGCCCACAAGTGCTTCCAAGTTGTCCCAAAAGTTGTGTTTTCACAGTTTTCGCAGAGGATCATGGAACCCCCAGACAAGCTGGCAGAACCTATGTCACCGTAAATTTACTTGGTAAGCAGCTGAACTAAATTACTTTTATTTCCAATAACTACTTAACTAAGAAAAATTATAAGCATATATTTAATACATACAAAATATACAATCTCATTTAAGGATTTTAAATTTCAACAATAAGATAGGTAACCTACATTTAATCGAATAGTTCTAGTTATAATACACATATGTATATTGACATATAAAGGTAAACTAGGTGTCAAGACTTAAATCTATTTTGATTTTGAATTTGAATTTATTTTAAAAACATTTAAGTAAGTGTAGGTTTCATTTATTTGGGTAAAAATGTACCCTACCTATAAATATAATCTACGGATTTATACATTTATATTCGGATCCATTATTAAAATTTCTTTTTTAATGTTCAGTGATGTGCAAGCATAATCTAATCTACTACATACTTACTAATAAAACTTATCTGTATATTGCATATATTAACTAACCAAGGATAAGGGTAAGTAAAACTAATGGTTGTTAAAAATACAATATCAATTATTTGTACCTACTATCACATCATTGTATTATCCTGTGCATTTTTGATTTTCTCTAACCAAAAAGACGACCTACCCTAATGTGAGTAAATACAGTAATGGGTAATTTAAAAAGTAACCTGTAAACCTTTGACTTATTAATAATTAGGTACTTTAAGTTTTTTCATTTGAATGAGCCTTATATGTAGTTATATACATACCACTAGTAATAAACAGAAGCATTATGGCATTAACATGGCCATTATATTATGGTTGATTGAATTTTAAATTGTATAAATTATTTTTCAATAGATATAAATGACCACGAACCCATCATCAAATTTCGATATTTTCCTCCCACCGCAAGTGCAGCCACAGGTACGTAAATCAATCAATCTACTTACAACTTTTTTTACAAATCACTTTTCAATTCACATTAATCTCTAATCTACTAATCATATTTATGTCCTTATTGTAAACACCATTTATTAACAGTAATACTCTACCTCACAGATCTTATACATAAATTACCTAATTTTGATATTTAAAGTGGACGAGAATGCTCAGAATGGGTCTGTAGTGGCTGCAATATCAGTTGTAGACTTGGATGAAGGTATAAATGGGGAAACAACTGTTGAAATTATAACTGGTAATGACCTAGGTCATTTTCGAATCGAGTCTACGCCATCCTTCCAACTGATTCGAGTTAATGGGATTCTAGACCGAGAGAAAATAAGCAAATATAATTTAAGTATTATTGCAACTGATCGAGGATCACCTCCTAAAAGTTCATCCTCGTTTTTGATTATCGAGGTAATTATATCTATATTGATAATACAGTAGATTGTGATCATTGAAATTCATTTAAAGTTTTACTTAGGTATAAAATAGTAGTATTATATTGACACTATATTGATTCATATCCCTAAAATAATTTTGATTTTACTAGATTAATGATATAAACGACTATAACCCAGTGTTTGAGAAAAGTGAATATTCGGCAGTTTTAAGTGAGCTTGTTCCAATTGGCACATTTGTAGCCTCGATAACCGCTACTGATGAAGGTAATCTCAAATTTTTCAATTAAAGGCTATACAATTATAGCTATAACTCCCATCTAATAATAGTAAGTAGGGATATTAATTTTGTATTTGCAAATTTGTATTAGATGCAGGGATAAATTCTCAAGTATTTTATACAATTGTGACTGGTAATGATGGAATGTGGTTTCAAATTGATCCAAAAAGTGGTTTACTCACGACTCGGGCTAAATTAAATCGTGAAGAACATGGTTCAATTGAGCTAAAAATATCCGCTCGAGATGGTGGACCTAATCCTCGATTCGCAAATACTCAAATCAAAATCACTATCCTCGATGAAAATGATGAAGCTCCCAAGTTTATTGACGAAAATCTGCTAATTCGACTATCTGAAGATACGCCACCTGGCTCACCTGTGGCCACTATACTTGCGACTGACAATGATCAGGGTACAAATGGGACAATCACCTATTACTTGTCTCCTGATACCGAGGATTCGTATCCAAACCTCTTTCACCTGGACTCTGGGTCAAGTCAGCTGGTCACTAAGGGTCGATTTGATCGAGAAACAATACCGAAATATAAACTTGAGGTTATAGCACGTGATCAGGGTACACCAGCCCTCTCATCAACAGCCACAGTAACAGTTGAAATTCTCGATTCAAACGATAATCTACCAGTGTTTTATCCATCCGATTATTTCCTACCAGTTGATGAATCAACGGCAGTTGGGACTTCTATTGGACAGTTATCAGTGTTTGATTTAGATGAAGGTCTAAATGGACAAGTGTCATTGGAAATAGATCAAAGTGATAGTGAGGGTGATGCTAGTTATTTCTCGGTCGATCGTAAATCTGGTGTTATCAGTCTCAGAAGAGATCTGAGGAGCAGTTCAAAGAAATTGTACACTCTGAAGGTTTCCGCAGTGGATGGAGGTGGTCGAAGTAGTCTTGAAAAGGCATCAGTCGAACTACTTGTGACGAAAAAGTCAGCTGGTTCTTCGGGAAATGGTATTTTCGAGTTAAAACCCAAAGTGGATGGTTATCATTTCTCGATAATCGAGGACTCGGGTCAGGCCAGAGATTCTCGAGAAGTTGGACGAGTAGAAGTGGCGCCTACTAAGGGCTATATAAAATTCTCTATCATTGACGGTGATCCTAAAAAAGTTTTTATGATCGAAGAAACAACTGGGGTGATTCGAACCGTGAAGACCCTCGATAGAGAAGATAAGTCCAAGAATTCTCTCAAAATCTTGGCCAGACAAGAACAATCTGCTGCTTTCGGATTATTCTTTGTGGACATCACAGTGGTAAGTATACCTATACTAATACTATACATACTGTATCTGTACTCTGTACCTGTGATATTGGTACCTACAATTTTTAAAAAATAAAAAAGGATAGTCTTAAAAGTAAAAAGGAGAAAAACCGTCAAAGATATCAATGTAATAAAAATCATAACTACCTATACTTTATATCCACACAAAAGCCTTATACTCTTTACTAGTACATTAAGTACTAACTTATTACAAGTAGAATATAATAAGAGAAGTTTTTAGGATATTTTATTTGTTTTTTCCACTTTGAGATATTAAACCTAGTCTCAACCCTTTCAATTGTATTGTATTTTATGTCAATTCTTATACCAGTCACCGGTACCTTAGCTTGTAAAAGAATCCACCTAGTCAAAAGAATTTCTACAAAAAAATAATACATGCCACAGATAGCTATTTTATTAAGCATACAGAATACTCAAGTACTCATACAAGTACTGATATGTAGAGCAAACGAGTAATAGATTTTGATTGAATTTTATTCGAATTGATTTTTACATTTGTAATACATACTATAGTACTGGTACTTCAATACTACTTACATACATAGTATTATAGAGATTGAGATGAGCAGAATAATGTTTGAGATTTTATTTTTCATTTTATTCTCTTTTCTAGACTGATCTCAATGACAATAAACCAAAATTCGACAGATCTCGAGTTTCGATTCAAATTGAAGAAAATACGCCAATAGGCTCAGAGATCTATGTAGCCTCAGCAGTAGACCAAGACGAGGGCGAGAATTCTCGTATATCATACTCGTTGCTAGATACTTTTAATGATATGTTTGCCATAAACGAGAGCAAGGGGATTGTCGTTCTAAAAAAGTCCATTAATTTCATACCTGAGCCTAAAGAAATGACTTTGGAAATAGTGGCCCAAGACCATGGACGGCCTGCTCAGAAGTCCGAAAAGCAAACTGTTTATTTGCAATTTGTAAGTTATTAAGATAAGTTTAGATATAATTATGATATAATTATGATAAATTGTGCTTTTTTTATGATTGTCAGACAAATGTAAATCAGCATACGCCAGTGTTTGACCACACTTCATACGAGACTTCACTACTTGAGTCTATCTCTGTGAATACACGGTTCTTTGCTCTACATGCAACAGACCAGGACAAAGGGGAAAATTCACAAATTGACTATGAAATTCTTGAGGGTGCTGAGAAATTTGGGATTTTTCCGGATGGTTACCTCTACGTTAAAAGTGATTTGGATCGAGAAGAACAAGAATTCTACTCGCTTATTATCAAAGCCTCAGACAACGGGACACCTAAAAGATTCTCCACTGTCTCGGTTGCCATTCATTTAATTGACGAAGTAAGTTAGCTAACTATGTGTGTGTACATATTAATCTGTAGTAGGCATTCGTATTAATACTAGAATCTAGAATAAGAATAAGTTAATTATTAAATTATTTCGTTCCTTTATTTACACAGAATGACAATGCTCCTCAATTTAGGAATTCAACTTTTAGCTTTATTTTAGCTGAAAATGAACCTGCCAATGTAAGTCATATTTTTAATACTTCTTAATATTACATATATGCATAATACAGTATAATAGTACCCTACAAAGAAAGATTATATTTTTAAACAAAATTTAAGATACAAAATACAAAGTTGGTATGCATCTTAGAATTCTTAGTCATAGAGTCATAGATAGTATTTTAGGCATTATATTTTATTAATATTATAAGTATTCCACCAATTATGAAAGTATTTTATCAGTATTGTTAAAGTTTAAAACTCGAAAAAAAATTACTACAATAGGTATATATGTATTTAAACACCTGTATTCATGACTGGATGTAACTATACTTATTGTTAGTACTCTAAAAATATGTGAATGAATAGCTAAGGTACTCGTATTTATTTTAAAATATTCATTGTTCTAAAATGCTTTCTTGAGTTTTACAAATTTACAAATGATCGTAGTAACCTAGTTGAACTTGTATTATAAATTACATGATACATTCGAATTGTATTTATTGGGAGGTACTACTCCGTATACTGTTTTTTACTTATCTTATAAAACATTTTACGCCCGAATCATTTGAAAAAAAGATTAAATTCCTACTTACTTTATCCTACATATTCTGTATTATGAGTACGAGCATAAGATACTACCAATACTTACTAGGGGAATATAAATAGGTACTATCATTTCTAGAATATGTATTTCATTTTCATTTCAATAAAAAACTACCCAACTTGTATGAACAAATTACACAGATACTTACTAATTTATTCTAAATTTTTGCGTGAAGACATTTATCGGTAAAGTGAGTGCAACTGATGAGGATATCGGTCGAAATGCGGAGTTGACCTATTCCTTGCCTACTACAGCCCAAGCCGACTTATTTATTGACCCCAAATCTGGAATAGTGAAGAGCCTTCGAGCATTCGATCGCGAGAATTTGTTGCTCACGACTGGACACGACTACATATCCATGGAGGTGATGGTGCAAGACGGAGGAATGACCAGACACTCACATCGAGCCCAAATGACAATTCAGATCTTGGACACCAACGACAATCCACCTGTAAGTCATTCGAATTTACATTCCATTTATATTAAACTTGCCTATCTCTCGATTCGATTGACTAAATTATCTCGAGAGAGACGAGGCTTATCTTGTACAAGCAACAGCAATACAACATTCTGAGTTAGTTTTTTTGTTCAAAGGATTTATTTATTTATTTTATTACATCTACTTTCAGGTTTTTCTTAAAAACTTGTACTCGACTCAGATATCTGAGGGTGCTTCGATCGGCTCACAAGTTTTGCGTGTAGTCGCGTCTGACATGGACGAGGGACTCAATGGAGATATCATGTATAGAATCATTTCTGGTAATTCTGATGTTTTCAAGGTGGACCACGCCACGGGACAAATATCTTTAGTAAAGTTGTTGGACAGAGAATCAGTTGAAAAATACGAAATGGTACTCATGGCTCAAGATATGGCACCAACCAACTCACTTAGCTCATCCACAACTATTCTTATCAACGTACTTGACGAGGTATGAAATCTTCTCTTTATAATTTTTTTTGCAATTATGTTCGCTTAGTTGAGCAGAGGGCTATTTCTATGTAGCTACATATAATTGTATGACTTATTTTAACCAAATATTAATGCATCAATTTTGATAGTTCAAGTCAAATATATATAGTATGTAGTACCCATATGAGAGATATAAAATATTCATGTAAACTTTTTTTTGTAGAATGACAATACACCCGAATTTATGCATACCGAATCAAGTGTCTCGATTATCGAAACTACCTTAATTAATAAAGAGATTATAAAATTTCAAGCAACGGATTCTGACCTAGGTCTTAATTCACAACTGATTTACTCAATAAGCAGTGGTAATCGCCATGAAATATTTAGAATCGACTCAAAAACTGGCTCTTTGTATCTAAATAAACCATTGGATTTTGAGCGGTTCAATTTGTACAATCTGAATGTCACAGCTACAGATTTGGGAAATCCAAGACAATCAGCATATATTCAATTTCAAGTTCATGTTCTCGACTCGAATGACAATGCACCTGTATTTCCATCAACAGCAATTGTTCGACAAATCCAAGAGGGGATCTCTACAATGAGTCCAATTGTCAGTGTTTCAGCTGAAGATCCAGATTCGGGGTTAAATGGGAAAATTAAATACTCGATAATTAAACAAGAACCGGCTGGTGATCATTTTGGAATAGATCCAGATCTAGGTGTTATTCATACCATGAGAGAAATTGATCGGGAATTTTCAGACACATTTCGACTCACTATACTGGCAAAAGATCAAGCTATTCCGGTGTCAAATCGACTCTCAGCAGAAAAACTTGTTACAGTCATTGTTGAGGTATGTTCCAAATTTATTACCTAACTAACTATTATAATAGTTGATACTTCAAATCTAGATTTTCTTTTAGCCTAGACCTCAAATATTTGGATTCCATAAAGAGTCCAATAACCTTCTGATTTTTACAGAAAAATCCTTAAAATGGAACTTGTAATTTGAGGCACATTCTGCGAATGTATAATGGCCCAATTTTACAAAGTAGAAAAAATTTAAGATATGAATAGAAACTATGTAGTTTAAAGGGTTTTCAATGACTTTGATGACTTTTTAATTTATTTTATTTTTATTTTTTAAGGATATAAACGACAACAAGCCAAAATTTGTTTGCATGAATGCAGCTGTGCTTGCGAAAGGCTCAAGAAAATCGACAGAAATTATTCGACTTCGAGCTGTTGATTTTGATTCAGATTCAAATGGTGTTGTAACCTATGAAATGGCAAGTGGGGATAGTTCTCTGTTTACTCTGGATAGAAACTCTGGCTCACTTTATCTCGAAAGAGATATTATGGAAGTACAGCCGAGATACAAATTGGTAATTCGAGCCTCAGATGAAGCAATTCAATCCCAGAGGAAATCATCAGATCTACATTTAAGTATTTTAGGAGTTTCCGAGTCAAGTAGTTCGAGGTAAGTAGTTTAGAATGTCCATTTTTGAGTAGGTAAATGCATTGGACTTATTTTAATTTTATTGTATTCACTTTTTTATACAGCGAGTCTGCATTCAAAGTTGCATTCAGCAAATCACTTTATAAAGGTGCTATATCTGAAAATGAGCCTGTGGGGACAAGTCTACTCACAGTTCTGGCAGCCTTCAGTGGAGAAAGCATTAGTGAGAATGCAGATATCGAGTATTATATCACAAATGTGACATCATCTAAGGGACAAGTTCAAGAGAGATTATTTGAAATCGATGTTCTCAAAGGTATCCTTACAACAGCGAGCATTCTGGATCGAGATTCTGGAGCATCCAACTTCCATATTGAGGTTTATGCCATCATTATAAGCTCAAAGGGGCTTATAACTGCCAAAACAAGAGTTGAAATTGAAGTAAGTAGTCAATTAATGCATGATTCCAATTGATACATGGTACATGTACATACATAACATACATACATAATGTATAGTGGTATATGTATTATGTACCATGTGCCAATTATGTTAAATTTTATTTGATATTTGAGCTCAAAAGCTCAAAAAATCTTCAAAAATTTTCTCGAAATACTTATTCGGATTCGGATATGCTGTTTTTTTATACAGTTTATATTTGAACCCTTTTCTGTATAGAATAAGATAATTTATCTACCTAGATAATCATATAAGTACTTATGCAATATTTTAATGCTGCTTTTTAAAATTTGAAGCTGTTGGATAAGAACGATTCACCCCCAGAATTTCTCGAAAACAATCCGTCATTTGATGTATCTGAGAATGCTGCCGTTGGTCACAAGATTGGAGTATTAAAAGCTATCGACCGGGATCTAATTGGAACAATAAGTTATTCAATTTTGTCTGGAGGTGATGATAAATTCCATATTGATAAGCAAACGGGGACTTTGTCAGTTCAACAATCCCTCGACAGAGAAATCAAAGAAGAGTATAAAATTATCATTAGAGCCTCTGATGATATTCAGCATACAGATTTAACAGCCAAAATTTTCATTATCGATCAAAACGATAACTCTCCTACTTTCTCTGAACCCATTTATTCATTTGACATTTATGAAGACACCATTTTGGGCGAAAATGTTGGCACTTTGAAAGCCTCTGATAGTGATAAAGGTAACAATGGACTAGTGACTTATTCAGTGTTAACTGATTGGGGAAATGATGTTTTCTCACTTAATTCTCAAACTGGAATTTTTACACTCACTGGACGACTTGACTATGAAGATGTAAGTTTAAATTAATTACAACTGTAGGTAGGCAATGAATTTTGATTAAATATTTTGTCTATTCAGGTTCAGCATTACATTTTCGTGGTCCAAGCTCAGGATGGGGGTAAACCGAGCCTCTCCTCGACCTCAACTGTCTTCTTTAACTGTCTTGATTTGAACGACAATCTCCCGATTTTCGACCCGATGAGTTATAATCGAGAAATATTTGAAAATGTTTCAATTGAAGCTTCAGTTCTTCAAGTCAGTGCCACGGATAATGACTCTGGTAAGTGTTATTTAATTTAATTTTTTATTTTATACAACCTATAGGGTACTTTCTCCTACATTCATTTCCATTTTATTTTACTTATGTACTCTGTACAAAAAGTAAACTATTCATTGTGTAGTAGATGTAATTAATGATAAAGGTGTTATCTGTAGACATCTATCTGGAAATTATAAGAAAAAAACGTCAAAAATCTTCTATAGGTAGTTTACCATTAGAGTAAATTATAATAATATGGTGTTTGAATTGATATTAGAAGGGATTAGTAGAGGATAAGTAGACTATGTACTATGAAAACAGATTCTTTGAGATTATTTCCATTTAGGAAATTTAAATTTTAGACTTGCCAAAATACTATTAAAGAGCATTTGTAGTAGCTATACGTTATATTTATCGTAAGTACCCTACCTACATAAAAAGATACTTTTATATTATATACCTAATGGAAATTTGTAGGTTGTCATTCTAATTTCCCAACTGAGTAGATTTCTAGAAATATTATAAATTAATTAAATTTCTTTTTATGGAGTTTTCATTTCGCATATTTCTATTCGTCAGGATTTTAGAAACACTTTTGGAAAGTCACATTCTAAATGGCAGTAAATCTCTAGACATTGATTATTATAAGTATTTGCATATTTTATACTTTTTAAAATTGTATTTTTGAGCCAGCCAGATACATAATACGAGTAATAGTATGTGCTTACCTATAAAACTTTATTTGGTTTAGATACATTTACTAGGGTATTTTATGTAGATTATTTTATAAACTTGATTTGTACCTAATAGTTGTACAATCGCAAAATATTTAGGTATTCAAACATTTTGCACAGTTTTGAGTACTTTTGAGGTTTTCTGGTTTTTAGGTTTAAGCTTTTGACAGATTTTCATAAGCAATTCTATATTTAACTAAAAGTTATAATAAGTATTAAGTTTGTATATGTACAGTACAAATATTCGATTATTGAATAATTTCTAATAAGCTGGTACTGACTGATAATTACTAGCATACTAGCATTTTCGGATTTAATATATCTGTCAAACCGTATGCATAAATAGTAACTACTAATTTTCTCTTTTTAATTATAATCTATAAGTAAAAGTCTACTACTATTAATATACTGATTGTAGACAAGAAAACTAACTTTATGTTTATACTTTTTAAACCAGGGCTCAATGGAAAGATTACTTATTCGATTGAATCCGGAGATGATCAAAATGTATTTGATATCTCCGAAAATGGGACTATAGTTGTAAAGAAAGGACTGGATCGCGAGACCAAATCTTCCTACAATCTAATAGTGAAAGCAAGTGATCAAGCTTTGACCAATCCCCTTTCCTCTAATGTTCAAGTAAGTGTTTATATTAAAATAGCATAACATATTATTAGATAATCTTTAAAATCTCAATAAAACATGTTCTAAATGACTTTGTGTTTCCCCCATTAAGGTGAGCATCGTCCTGAAGGATGTGAACGACGAGAAGCCTGAATTTACGTCTCCAAACGAAACCTCGGTCGTCGAGAATGCTCCACTAAATAGTATCATTTTGGCGGTGAAAGCTTTGGATCGAGATGAGGGTCGAAATGGATACGTTGAGTATCTTTTAATGAGTGAAAGATCAACATTCGGAATTGGTCCTATTGACGGCCTTTTGAGGATTACCGAGAATATTGATCGAGAGAAAACACAAAATTTTACTTTAAAGGTTTTTGCCATTTACCATTTAATTCGTATTTATACTTGTACCTTACATTACATAGCGCTAGTTGTACTTATAGAACTGAGGATATTTTTTTTAATCTTATCTTTACCTTAGATTCAGATCTATACTTTAGCATTAGTGTTAGTATTATAAAGACTAGTCAGTATCATGAAATAGATACCTAGAAAAGCTTCTTAACTTTAAGACTTAATACATTTTCCATTGATCTACCTGCTACTTCATATTATAAAGATACTATGACTATGAGCCAAAATAAAATTGTTCAAAGAATATGAGCTATATATGAGTATACGAGTACATACAGTATATATACTAGATCCTAGATAAAGTCAAGATAAACTTCTTTAATACAATTTTTGACTTTCATGTCTTGAATAATATAGGTTATGGCGAAAGATAGAGGACTTCCATCTAAATCATCTACTCAACAAATTTTCGTTCGAGTTATCGATCAAAATGATAACAGGTAAAAATAAACCTCTTGCCTACTTTTTTGATGTACTATTAGTATACACTAGTATACAGTAATAAGATGAAATAAGAGAAAATTTTTGATTACTTTTTAAAATTGAATTCCATAACCATATCATGTTATTATGAATCTTAATTATTAAAATAGTTTGTAATGTAGTACCTAATGCACCTAAATGAACTTACATATTATTCTAAATTTATATTAACATTTTATTTATTACAAATTCTTTTCCTTAGCCCAATATTTGATCCGAGGCAATATAATGCAGAAATTCCTGAAAATGCTTCAATTGGAATGAGTGTTTTACAGGTTAGTTGGAAATGAAATTGAATTCAAATAAAAAAATATATAGCGTGATATTTGAAATTATTTTTAAATATTTTTAAATTTTTAGGTATCTGCTACAGATATGGATGAAGGTTTGAATTCTCAGATCAGATATTCGATCATATCCGGTGATACAAATAGAGACTTTATAATTGGCGAGGATTCTGGGATCATTAGGCTTTCAAAAGGCCTCAATTATGAAAGAAAGGCCACTTACACTTTGACAATCCAAGCCGAAGATTCTGGAGAACAGGTTCGACCAGCCCAGTAGTTATCTCTTTAATGACATTTCTCTTATCTCTAATTAACTGAACCTTTTTATATTTTACAATGTATTCCCTGCTTTCATACATAAATTACATTTTACTATCTATCAATAGGTCCGGTTTGATACTGCAACTGTTGTGGTAATTTATTATTTATTTTTGATGCTTTTTATACTACACCATATACAGCTAGGTAAACTAATCTAAATGACTTGTTTCTTGATTTATTTTAGATTCTCGTTCTTAATGTGAATGACAATGTACCAGGTAATGAAAAGAAAAGTCATATTAGTTAAGTATCATTTCACCCCCACCAATACTTACAAATACTTAATATATGTATGTAAATGTTTCATTTCAGTGTTTCTAAATTCACCATACTTTGCCTTCGTTCGTGAGAATATGATTGACCTGCCTGCCAATGTAATAAGAGTTTCGGCTTATGACTCGGATGTGACCACAAGTAGCCGTCAAGTTCGTTACTTGATTAAGGATGGGGATAAAGGATCCTTTAGAGTCAATGCTAGTACTGGAGAAATTACAGTTCATCGAGCTTTAGATAGTTAGTTGGAAATAAAATTTAATTCAAATTAAAAAAATATATAAGTTGATAGTTGAAATTATTTAAAGATATTTTTAATTTGAAATATATTTCTAAATTTTTAGGAGAAAAACAGTCTGAATATACTTTAACCATTGTGGCAATGGATACAGGTTTGTCAAAATATTCATTTTCTTAGAAATATTTTAATGTAAAAACCTCATTTTGGCATCACTTTTACATTTAAAAAAGATAAGTTTCGAGAGCTACCTATTCATTTGTTGTACCTAAACCAAAAAATCAATAGTTTTTTTTTGTAAGAGATTTTTAATGAGGTTTAATATCGGATTTCATATGCTTTCAAATTTCAATCTCATTTTAAAGGTTTAAAATTACCTTTTGTTCCTTTAAATCAATTTTTTTCATAAAATTTTAAAGTATCTAATTCCAATGGTTTTTGGAAATTAAAAGAAATTTTGTCAATTTTTAACTAATGATTATAAAATGATTAAAAAATTTCATATTTTAAAGGTACTCCAAGATTAACCGGAACTGGAATGGTTCGAATTCAAGTACAAGATGTGAACGATTGTGATCCGGTAATTTTCTTAGATATTACAAATTAAAATATCTGATATACGTAATATTACAAATATTATGTATTTTCGCATTTTGATTGAAAAATTTTTTTATAGGAATTTGATCGTGAAAAATATGAATTTGAAGTTGAGGAAAATGTTGCAAAGAATACAACTTTTGCTAAATTATCAGCTCACGATTCCGATGAGGGAATTAACTCTCAAATAAAATACAGTATATTATTTTCAAATGATCGAAATCACCCATTTGGCATCAAAGAAAATAGTGGTGAAATTTATACAATAAATGATATTGACCGTGAAGTACAAGAAATTTATCACCTAGTTATCCAAGCCTCAGACTCGAATTTATTATTCGCAAGAAAAACCTCAACAAATGTAACAATTCGAATTTTGGATCAAAATGATAATTCGCCAATCTTTGATAATCCAAGACAATCGATAAATATACCCGACAATGTAGCAATTGGAGGATATATATTTGGTGTTTCAGCCATGGATCGAGATTCTGGTTTAAATAGTAAAATTAGATATTATTTGGGTGGGGATGATGCCGACAAATTTCAAATTGACCAAAGAACTGGAGTCATAAAATCATTGAAACATTTGGGTAAAACCGATTCAGTCAAGAAATATTATTTAGAAATTCAAGCTTTAGATTCATCTAAAGAACCATTATCAGCTACAATGAAAGTTGAAGTTCGACTTGTTTCTCATACTAAATTTCCCAAAATAAAGGCTGATGAGAGAGTTTTCTCTTTTTCTGAAAGTTCAAAGAATATGTATGTGACAACAGTCCAAGAGCAATCTTCGATTAAAGGAAAATTCAACTACTATATTGGTGGCGGTAATTTGGGAAGAGCTTTTGTCATCGACAAAAAGTCAGGAGTTGTTAAAATAAGCGAAAATGGACTCGATTATGAGACTACAGATCGTTATGAACTTTGGATTGAAGTTGAAAATGAACGAGAAAGTATCAGAAGCTCTATTGAACTATTTATAAATGTGACTGATACGGTAAGTCTCAGAAAATAATTATCTTTACATATTATGTATATAAGGTACACCATTTTAACCCTTTTTTTTATAAATTCTTAGAACGATAATGATCCAATATTTGAGAAAAATATTTACAATCTAAAAGTGTTGGAAGAAGAACCTGGACCAAAATTAATATCCACAATTATAGCAACCGATCTGGACAGTAATGAGAACTCGAAACTTCGCTACCAATTCTCTGGTGAAAGTCAAAAACAATTGTCAAATATTTTTGGGATAGATCCAAATGGGGATGTATTTTCAAAAGTGAAGTTGGATCGTGAGGAAGTGGCTCAATATACACTTGGAGTCGAGGCAATTGACCATGGTGAACCATCTCGTACTGGAACAGCCACAATTATAATTTCAGTTGATGATGCGAACGACAGTCCACCACGATTCACTAGACTTTTCAGCGTCAATGTGACAGAAAATGCCGCACTGGGAACCTTTGTTATCCAAGTGACCAGTGTTGATAAGGATATTGGGGAGAATGCAAAATGTACTTATAGTCTTGCCACCGAGAATAATAATGGGAAATTTAAAATCGATCCAATCAGTGGAAATATTACAGTTAGTGGAATGCTCGATCGTGAGACACAAGATGAATATTTACTTAAAGTAGCTGCAATCGATGGATCTTGGAGAGCTGAAACCCTGGTCACTATTACAATTCAAGATGTAAGCTTATATTAAGCATTATTATTTTATCAAATATGTGTTACTTACTACGAGTGTTCTAAAAAATTTTCTTTTCTTATTTTTAGATCAATGACAACTCTCCTGAATTCGAATACAGTTTTTACAGTTTCAATATCCCAGAGGGTGATCAACCGGTCTCGTTCATAGGTCAAGTAACAGCCTCAGATCGTGATAAGCGGGGCCCCAATTCTTTTGTTACATACGGTTTAAAGCATCCATCTAACCTGTTCTCAATTGACCCTGTAACTGGTGAAATATTTTCAAAGAAGTCTCTCAAATACAAAGCCAACTCAAAGAGATTTTCTGGTGAGAATGAGTACAATTTAGTAGTGAAAGTTTTCGATAGTGGAAAACCACCTTTGAGTTCTGAGTGTTATATAACCATCAATGTAGTGGACAGCAATAACCATGCCCCATCCTTCGATTCAACTGTATATTTCACACCAGTACTTGAAGAGTTTAAAGTTGGTTCAAAAGTCATGCAGTTGATAGCCAAAGATGAGGATTATGGTGTAAATGCTGAAATTGAATATCTGATATTTGGTGGTAATGCAAGTGATTTGTTCAGCATTGAAAAAGAAACTGGCTGGATTCGAGTTTTGAATGATTTAACTGGGAAAAAGTTGCAAAGGTTCTCACTCCAAGTGAGAGCATTAGATCGTGGAATACCACCACAATCCACGGAAGTTAATGTCATTTTGTCAATCACCGGTCCAAATAAGTATACCCCAGTTTTCACTGCATTAAGCTATCGTGTAATTGTACCAGAAAATGAATTACTTGGAACGATAATTGTGACTCCAACAGCAACCGATCAAGATCTTGGATCAAATGGAGAAATTCGTTATAAAATTGTAAATGGAAATGAAGATGAGAAATTCCTGATCGATCCCATCAATGGTGCAGTGACGATCAATCGAGACCTAGACTTCGACATTGAAAAAGAATATTCACTAAATATATCGGCAACTGATATGGGTTACATCACAAGGTCAAGTTTCGCCGAATTGACCGTCATTCTCACCGACATCAATGATCATTCTCCAGAATTTCCTCTTCCTCTCTATACCGGTTATATAAAGGAGAATTCACCAGTGAATACAGAACTTATCCAACTTCAAGCAATTGACAAGGACTCGCAAAAATATGCAATTATTCGCTACTCGATTGTTGGAGGTTCAGGAAAAAGTGCTTTTACAATCAATCCAAATAATGGCACTATTACCTCAAAGAAAATATTTGATTTTGAAGAGAGGAAGGAATACTATTTAGAAATTCTGGCTTCTAACCCTGATTCGAATCTTTATGGAACAACCAAAGTTCGTGTTGTGATCGAAGGAGAAAATGAATTTTTCCCAAAATTTGTTCAACAAACCTTCCATTTTATGGTTTCTGAATCAGCACCAATCGGCTCAAGTGTCGGGATTATTCAAGCCACCGATGAAGATAGTGGAGACGATGGTACAATCATATACCTACTGTTGGGATCGAGTAATGATCGTGGATTTGCAATTAACCCAAACACCGGTGTACTATCAGTTTCAAGGAGATTAGATCGAGAATCACAATCACGAATTGTACTTACAGTGATTGCTAAAAATATTGGCAGTATAAGGGGAAATGATACTGATGAAGCACAGATTATTTGCACAGTTCAAGATGGGAACGATCCACCAATTTTTGAAAAAGATTTATATAATGTTGAAGTGAAAGAAGGTATACCTATTGGATCTCAGATTTTAAAAGTAACAGCAGTTGATGTTGACGTCAGACCAGCCAATAATAGATTTTCTTATCAAATTCTTTCCGGAAATTACAACTCGAGTTTCAAAATCGATCCGATAAGTGGAATCATTCTGAATGCTGGGCCGATTGATCGAGAACAAGCTCAAATGTTCAATTTAACCATTGGAGCAGTTGACACTGGATCACCACCTCAAACTGGAACCACTTTAGTTACAGTAAGTTTAAAATACTTATATATTATTTTTTTTAACCATGTCTCACATTTTTGCTTTACATTTTAGATAATGATTACTGATTCAAATGACAATGGTCCAGTTCTACTGACCAGTGAAGGCTCAATTCTTGAGAATGAACCTGTTGGAACAAAAGTAATGACTCTTCGAGCAACCGATGCAGACTTATCGCCAAACGGGGAACCATTTAAATTTGTTCTACTACCTGGTCCTGATTCGTTAAAATTCCGACTTGATGAAAGAACCGGTGTACTTACAAGTGCCATATCATTTGATAGAGAAGCCGTCCCTGAATACAAACTTGTAGTCGAAATTGAAGATAATGGGAAACCGATGCAAAAGTCACGTCAAGAGATTAAAATATCAATAAATGACAAGAATGATTCTCCATCTCAACCAAGAAATGGTCAACTGATCATTTACCTGCTGAAAGATAAATTACCATCTGAGAAAATAGCAACAGTTGAGCCCATAGATTTAGATCTTAACGGCGAATACAATTGTAGATTGGAAAAGAAGGGGGACATTTTCGACATGCCCAATAACTGCAATCTACATTTGAAAAAATTGCCACATTACAAGCGAACATCTTTGAAAGTAATTGCTGATGATGGAAGACATTCTGAAGTTTCATCAATCATTCATGTTGAATTCTTTACAATTGATAATAATACACTGGACAATACAATCGTTATCAGAGCTTTAAATTCTTCACCTAAAAAGATTCTCAATCACTACTCAAAATTTGTTTCCTTCCTAAGACAAATTTTCAGATTTGATCCACATCTTTACACCCTCCTTGAGCAGGAGAATTCCACAGATATTTTACTAGCATTGGGCTCGGGAAATTTCTACGAAGATGTGAATGAAATTGCTAAAGTCCTATCTCCACATAAAGTTCATTTAGAAAATATTTTAGACTCATCAATCATCATCAATTATACACCTTGCGCCATAAAAGAAAACTGTCAGAATGGAGCCACCTGTTCACAAGCCATTATACCTTATGGCCAGCCTCGAATCAATTCGAGTCCTCTTCTAATCCTCTCGTCTCCAACGATTCAAATCCCATTCACATGCACCTGTCCATCTGGATTCACTGGAGCCAATTGTCATCTGAGAAAAGAACCCTGTTCACCAAATCCTTGTGAAGCTGGAGGTTTTTGTACAAAACAAAGTTTCGACTATATTTGCACTTGTCCACCAAATCGTCAAGGGAAGCGTTGTGAGCTAACCAAGAGTAATTTCTGTGAAGAAAATTCTTGTAAAAATGGTGGATCATGCCAGGAAGATCAACAAAGCTCCTCATATTTCTGCTTATGCCGACCAGGATTCTTTGGAACTCAATGTGAAGCTGCAAATGACGCTTGTCGGCCAAATCCATGCTTAAATGGTGGAGAATGTGTATCCTCATCATCAACATTGCCACTTGTTTGCAAATGTCCAAAACATTTTTACGGAAGATATTGTGAGAAATCAGCATTTGGATTCGGATTTAGCTCATTTTTATCATTCCCATCTCTTGATACTAGCACAAATGATATCTCGATCGTATTTTCAACAAATCAAAAAGATTCTTTACTGCTGTACAACTATGGTGAACAGACTGGCGGTCGATCTGATTTCGTTTCTCTCGAAATTCGTGAAGGAAAACCAACATTTTCTTATGGAGGAACCAGAACTTCTGTGGCTTCACTTTCAGTTCCATTATACGTGTCTGATGGGGAATGGCACCGAATAATTGCCACAAGAAACGGACGAGTTCTCTCATTAAGTGTATCCCATTGTGAAGATAGTGGAGAACTATGCAATGAATGTCGACCTGGAAATCAAACTTGCTATGTTGATGATATTGGACCAACTGGAACTCTAAATTTTAATGGAAATTCTCTACTAATTGGTGGAGTAGAACATTTTGCTCCAATTCTCAAGAGACCGGGACAAGTTAGCTCTGATGACTTTATCGGATGCATTCATAGTATTGTTATTAATGGAAAACAACTAAATATGACATCACCACTGAAATCCAGAGCAGTTTCTGAAACTTGTCAAAGATTATCAGATGCCTGTTCTGCAACATCATTGAGTTCTTCATCGTCATCATCATCAGGAAAGAATAATAACAACAATATTGGTCATAGCTGTGGATTAGAGGGGAAATGCTTGGATTTGTGGGATTCTCAAACATGTGAATGTAATGGACTTATTGCACCAGATTGTGATGAAAGTTTTATTCCATTTACATTTGGACAAAATTCTTTTGTTGAGTTTAAAATTGGTGAGAAATATAGAAGAAGCCAGCTTGTTCATAACCTGAGAAATTATCCTTACCACAAGAGAAGTCAAAGAGAAATCATTTCATCGAATTCCAAATCGCTGTCCTTTAGTTTTAGAACTATACGGAGGAGTGTTTATCTACTTTTGTCCATGAGTAACAAGGATTATACTTTACTTGAGGTAAATTTTAGAATCCTTTACTAAATATTTCGTTTTTTTTTAAAATTTTTTATCTAAGTAATATTTCTAAAAATTGAATACATTTTGAAATTATAGATTGATGAAAATGGAGTCTTAAGGTATCGATCCAAAATGGGCTCAAATAATGAAATCGTTTTGTCCCTGGCCGAAGAGAATGTTGTCGATGGTAAATGGCACACAATTGTCATAGCCTTTGAGGGACATACACTTCAAAGTTATTATGATGGCCGATATCATGATGAAGAAATCGACAGTTCATTAATTCATGATTTCCTTGATCCATACTTGACTCATATGGTTATTGGTGGCTTCAATGAAGAAAGTTTTCATCATTCTAATTCTATCAATACTGGTAAGTGTTCACATTTTGATTATAAAAATCAATGGAGAAAGTTCAAGTGAAAGTACAAATCTAATATACTTACAATAATTGTCTGTTTGAAATTTTAGGATTTTCAGGATGTGTAGCAAATTTCACATTGAACAATAATTTGCAACCATTGATTGGCGGTCCTGGAAGTCTTTTTGATGATGTTCTTGCATTTGGAAAAGTCACAAAGGGATGTAGTTCAGCCATAGCTGGTGCAACAATTGGAGCACCAGATCCTCTGAGTATTGGTGTGACATTAGTGATTGTGTTCTTTGTTATCCTTCTCGTTGGAATCCTAGTGAGCTTTGTTGTATTCAGGCTGAGGAAAAGAGAAAAAAATCCACTTCCCTCGAACAATTCCTTATCAACAATCAAACACTCGTCACAAATTCACCATCAACATTCCTCAAATGAAATTCGAAATCATGTACTGGAGGAATCAGATGCACTACGTAATATTGTAAGGAATTCCAAGAAAATGTTGGATCCCTCGATGAGCTATCAAAAGCCCGATATAATTGATAGAACCAATTCAAATCCAAATCCTCATCATAATTCTGGCTGTAGTGTAAACAGTCCATGTGGGAGTGGTCTCCTTGGAATGAACAGTGATAATGGGATTTCACTTGACCCTGAACTACCCGAGTTACCTGAACATTACGATTTAGAAAATGCTAGTTCAATTGCACCATCAGACATTGACATTGTCTATCATTATAAAGGATATCGTGAGAATTTGTGCACTAGTTCTGGTGGTGGACGAAGAAGTAAATCCTCGCCATTCAGACACAACCATCATTATTCAGGAACTCGTCAATCTCCAATAATACGCCAGAGCCCATCGAATGTTCTGAAAAGCACCCCATTAGCAAGGTTAAGTCCAAGTAGTGAACTTTCTCAACATACAATGCCCAGGATCTTGACCCTTCAAGATATAAGTGGGAAGCCCTTACAAAGTGCCTTGTTAGCTAAAAAAGATCCAATGAGTCAAAGTGAAAGGAGCCTAAATATAAGTCAAAGTTCTTCGAGGAGTTCTATAGTGAATGCAGCGCAACACAATACTAAGAAAATGCTGAAAAAATGTGTTGGGGATAATAGTAATTTAACAATTGGTCTAACGGCTGAAGAAATTGACCGACTCAATAGCTCAAGGCACGAAAATAATTCTAGTCTTGTATCAACACTCGATGTAGTCTCTAGTTCTGAAAGTGATGGTGGTGGACATCAACAGCACCATTCGCACAGTAATAAAAGGGGTAAAAATGTCAGCAAACATCATGAGAATAAAAATAAAACTATTCATCAAAGAGCTCAACAGCAACAACAACAAGAATTTTCCGAAGAGGATGAATCAGGAAATGATTCATTTAGTTGCTCTGAATTTGATTATGACAATCAAAATCCACAACAGCAACAGCAACAACAACAGCAGCAGCAACAACAACAACAACAACAGCAGCAGCAGCAACAAAATCTGAATAATCAAAGAAATTTTCGACAAGGTCCGCCACCTGAAATTCCAGGACATGGAGTTGATAATTGTGTTGTTGAAGAAACCTTTAGAGGATCCCTTTCGACCCTTGTGGCTTCTGACGATGACCTCGGCTATTCGATGGTTAATGGTTATTCGAAGAATCCTAATGGACTAGGCTGGGACTATCTGAATTGGGGAACTGGGACTGGATTTGAGCACATGGTTTCAGTTTTCAAGGTATAAATAACCCTCTATAATTATATAAGTCTTACTAGTATTATATGGAAAAAACCAATTAGGTTAGGTATATATAGAGTATAATAGAAATACCAATAAAGTGCTAAAAATACTTATTCTTGATTTTTAATAGGATATCACAGATCTTCCAGACGTAGCCAGTGCTAATTCAACGTCAAATATCAATGGGCAAAATAATACAAATATTGGAATGACAAGAAGCAATAATCGTTATCCTACTCCCCGTCCCAGTGAGGAATATGTTTAAAAATAATCAATTCAACTACAATCTCGTTACTCGTTTGCTTGCTAATACTTTCGTAAATATCAAATTCTTATTATTGCTCTCTATCTAATTTCTTATTTATTTATTTTATTTATTTACTATTACAAATTTACATGCATACCTATAACCTATGTATTTATTGACTACCTATTGATTTTACAAGAATCATACCTACATAAATTAAGATCTATATAATTATATATGAATTTAATTTTTCTAAAAAAATACTCAATAATTCATTCGATGTACAATGACAAATGATGTTTAGATTAGAATTAGCCATTCAAATGAAATATTTGTAAAATTGTAAACACATGCCATATATGAAGTCCTAATTTTAAAACCATAATATCTATTTATTCATGCCTTGATTTGTTATTTTTAATTTTTTATAAAAATGTATATTTTTTCAAGTCTTGTCAAAAATGTTAATTTATTGTGTATTTAGTAATTTAATTTTAAAAAGTATGTATTGTTTTTTTTACCTAAAAATGTGTAAATTAATGTAAAGCCTAAATCAGCTATTACGATACGACTTGTGTGTATTAACTCGTAATTTACAAGTATCAGTATGAGCAGTATAGATTTTAAGTGTGCCAAAACTTTTATTTATTTTTATATTGTTGTTATTCATTGTACTATTTAGGTACGTATTTTATTTATTTTATGAAATTTTTTTATATCGATGAATAAAAAAGTAAAATATAAAGAACTTTCCTACCTTACTTAACTAACAAAATGATTTAACAGGTCACTAATTAATATTACAGAATATGAATATCTACCTAGTTCTTTACATTTAGAATTACTCTTGGAAATCCAATTTGGCCTCAATTTTATATGAAAAAACAAATGCAATTTAGAAATTAATTAAATTAATTGACTTAAACGGTGATATGTTTTCTATTTACAAAAGTAAGTAGATTTTCTACTTCTAACGATCAGTACTTATCAGCAAACATTTTTAAGCATTAAAACTTTTTTTAAAATTTTTAATTTAAATTTTTTTAGGAGTATCCATTTATTTATCAGAAGGTACCTTGTCACTTGTCACCAATGGAATACAGTACAGTAATAGATACAATATAAATAATATGCTATGAATTGAATGAATAGGTATACAGTACAAAATATTTTGAATAAAATAACAAATACTACCTATAATAATTATAGACTAGTTAGTTGGAAAAATATCATAATAATAATGTGAATTATAATTTTCCTAAATGCATTAAATAACAATAAAAAAATCTTTACGTAATAGAAAACAATAGGTAATAAGTATTTAAAAATAGACAATTAGTGCTTGACTAGATTATTACAATCGAATTATATTATTTTGATAAACGCAGATATTTATACAATTAACTTCTAAAAATTCATGAAAGTAATGAAGGACAGTTAAATTAGGATTTAGGTTTGGGATTACCAAATATATGTTTAACATCTTATAATTTCATAAATATAAAACTTAAATTCATTTTGGAATGCACTTCACTATTGCTAAAAAAATATTGTGAAATACCTAATGGAAATATATTTGCATTTGAATTCAAGTCTTTTTGTTCTAAATCATATTGCTAATGCATTATTTGCAAACCATAAAATATTAAAAAGGTAGAAATATTGTAGCTAATTGAGCGAAATAAATTTAAAAATTTCACTTAAAAATAAAAATTTCATTATGTAGGTATAATATGAAATAACTTTTTAATAACAGTAAAAAAAGCTATTTCAATTTAGATATAGTTTTAGATAGATATGTAAAATAACTTTCATGTACAATTTCTTTATAATATACCTAGTACGTAAGTAGTAATATTTAGGTAGATAAATAATGTACTTAAATAGTATGTAGTAGTAGGTAAGTATAAATCTTTAAGTAAAGTAATAAGCTCAATGTCTTTTGCTTTTGAATATTAAGTACATACTATAATAGGTACTAGGACTAGGTACCTATCATTTGTAAAATTATTTTGTAGTAAACAATGGGAAATAAAAAATTGTCTCAAAAATATTCAGTTTGCAAATGTGAAATATAAAAAATTGAAACTAAAAATTATATCTTTATCTTAATCTTGCCTAAAATATAGTAGATAAGTAAAAGAAAAAAAAACTACAAAAAATGCTATACCTTATAGTTTACATAAACAGAAAAGAATCGGGACGAAGCAACCTATTGCAATAAATACCGGGAAAATGGCAGATGTAAGTGTTACCTAAATAAGAATATCAATGTGTTATTATATTATGAATTATTTTGTATATAAGTATTTTGAATTTATGTTTCTTACATTTTCATAAGGATCTTGAACTTTAGGACCACTTGGTTTTCTATTTTTAGAACGAGGTGGTTCTTCAGGCTCTTCTGTTACTTCTTCCTCTTCTTCTTTAGCTGGTACCGGCGGAAGCTGTGGGATATCTATTCAAAAAAAAAGAAAATTTGCCAATTGCTAATAGGATGTTTATGTAGTATATTTTAATTTTAAGACTAGTACTAAATTTTTAAAGTTTAGCTTAAGACATGATCTAGTTTCTAAATCTGTCTAATTTCCTTATTATTTGATAAAATTTAGGCAAAACTGAAATCGTTACGATAAATATTTACGATAAATATTTGACTATCATATTTCATATCTATTCTTTTAATAAAAGATAATATTTTAATTATAATTTTAATTAAGTTAATCCTAATCGAACAATTTCTATTAATAAACCATGTAAATTTAAAAAGTTCAAAATATAACAAATATTTATACAGAATAGTATACATTTGTATCTATACCTATTTGTTTCCTTTCCTTTTCATAAAATAAATAAAAATTTGCATACTTAAGGATGGAAAAGGGAAGTGAAATGTTTATAAGGATGCTTGAAAGTTTGTAAATTAAAATATACATACATATTAGAAATACAAACTTTTATGATTTTCATGCTTACTGGAATGTAAATTGTTTAAAGTATAAAATATTGAAAATATGACTTCATGAATAATTTTATATTATACTATTGCTAACTACAAATGCAGTATTTCTAAAAATTGAAAATGAAACAAACCTGCTTCAGTTCCCTTCATTACAAATATTGCGTTCACTTTTGGATTATCTCGATATCCCTTAAAAAATCATTAAAAAGTAAATTTTTAATGACCAAAAATAGTGACAATTGTTTATATTTAAATTTTACTTTAATAAATTCAATACGAATCTTTCCTCCTCTTATTTCTGACTCTTGTTCATTAAAGTGAAGAGTTTTTGAATTATCAGACACAGTAAAGGGAACAGGAATATCGTAAGCTTTGTAAAATATAATAAAAAAAAATTGTAATCATTTTGCATATACTGGATTTTATTATTTATTACCATTTCCGTGACCCACTTTATCATAGATGTCCAAATCTGAAATTATTGTGTGATCTCCATTCAAGACAACATCAAATACCTATACATAAAAAATAAGAATCAATAATAAGAAAAGGACGATAAACAACTTGAATAAACATAACTAACAATAAGAAATACATAAGGGTAAATTTAGAAATTAGATGATACTATTATTTATTATTTGTCTAGTTGTATAATATAAAGTATATAAAAAGTCGAAGCAATATTAAGTATCAGTATTTACTTTCATGTTTGGTGCATTAAAATAAACTTCACAAAATTTGAGAACCATAACATAGTCACCGTCTTCCTCAATGGGTATATCTATGTACAAATAAAATTAAAAGAATTAAGAAATTTATTAGGTAAGTACTAATTTTGAATTTTGTATTCTTACTAATGTTTTAATATTAATAACTAATAATAATTAACTCATTAAATTCAGCCTGGAAAATCAAATGCTCGCCTAAATTTTACATTGTAATTAGTAACTGCTTGTAAAATTGAGACCAACATCTGGTTTTCCGGAGCTAACCTAACCTAATAAATGACACGATTATATGAGAATATGAATTTATTTTTGTTATTATTTTTAATTGCTTACCATATCCAAAAGTCGAACTAGAATACCTTTCAGTCTGATATAGTATTTGATCTTGTTGATGTATTCGACCGATTGAGATCAAATGTTTCCCGTAATCAGATGATACACCAAGACCTAAAAGATCATAAGAAGCAAAATCAATCAAACTATATAATAACATTTAATATAAACATAACCATAATCATAAACCATAACCTACAACTACTACTACTAAAGACTATAATACTATGCACTACTAAATATATTAAAGAACTTTAAATTTTAACTAAAATGGAATGATATGATTGATGTTGAAAAACAAACCTTTTAAATTGTCCTTTTGATATCTGATTCCATTCTGATCAGTATGTTTATCACCACCAGCATTAACCGCGAATATAATCCGTCCATCATAACCATCCGCTGAATTATTTACAATTAGTCCAAAATTAGCTAATAAAAAGATGGTTAGAAAACAAAAACACCGCATATTTGTCCTTAAACCAAAAAATGTCAAAAAAAATATGGATTTTTGTCCAGAATAGAATATGAGTATAAAATAGCCGCAAGTTCAATTAGGTTTTTTGTATATTGTAGTTGTAATTCTGTAATTATATAATAATTAAATTACATTACTAGAACTAGAATAAATTATAAATTACAAACAAGCATTATTATTATTAAATTAATTATTAATTATTGATTTATTGCTAAAATGTAAACTGTAATTAATTTGTACCGTACCTAATGTAATTGTAATCCTTTTTTAAATCAAAAACTTGCCTCTTTTTATAAAGAGCTTTTTATTGTGCGAGCGAAGCGAGCACCTACTATTCAACTTTGCTTGCACTTTGCATTGTCCGTCTGTATGTATGTATGTATGTATTATGTATGTATGTAAGTCTGTATCTGTATGTCTGTCCGCGGCATAACTCGAAAACTACTGGACCGATCTTAACCAAATTTGTCATGAAGGAACCTTACAGGATCTAGTTGTGCATGCTCGAAAAAATTTCAAATTGCCCCACCCCTTGGGGTCAGGGCACCCTTTAAGGGTTCCCCATGTTAATCAAATGGGAAAAATCAAAAATGAGGTTTAAGTGGTTTTTAGGGGTAATCAATGACGGAGATTCCAAATTTGACATCAATTTAAACAAAAAATTGACCTTTACCCCCAAAAAAATGGGGCAACTTGCGATGTCTTCATTGCTTCAACTGACTCGCACAATTAATAATCAACTTCTAGCGAGTTGATTAAAGCCTATAGTAACTTTTAAAATAGAATTTAAGCTACAAAATATCTTTACTTGTCTCTAATAAAGAGTCAAATCTATATGAACGAGTGTTGATTACATTTATTCGTGAGTATTAATAAGTTGTACTCTTTATTAGGTAATTTCTGAAGTAGGAAAAAAATGAAATTTTGAGAACAAGTCAAGATTCAAATTCCACAATTTCAAGATTAGAATTTACTTTAGAATATTTGGATTATAGTAGTATAGTATTTATATGTACTAGGCATTATTTAAGCTTATTATTATTTCTACAAGATTTTGAAGAGTGTGAAACAAATGGGTAGTTTTGTTCATTTTGGTTTTTGGTTTGGCAAACAAACTTCATTAATCACACTGTCATTTAGCCCACATCTTGACGGCACCCTCATTCTACAAAATTATATCTTATTTACATTTTACATATTATTACTACAAAATATATATCACAAATAATTTCATATTAGATTCAATGATAGACACAATGTGTAAGTTCTAAGGATAAGCACAAAATTTCAATTTTGATTAGAAATTTGAGTGGAAAACTTCAATTTGAAAGCTTTTTTAATTGAAAAGTTTTCCATAAAATTTCCTTCGAGTTTTGATATCAATTTTATTTCATTCTTTCAGTAGTTTTACATAAGTAGGTACTCTCAACTTAAATACCATACAGATATTATAGCGATAATACTGATAGTTACTTAAGTAGGTATCTACAATGTTCTACAATATATCGAGTAGAATTGTATTTATTTCTTTAAAATTTAGATAGGTAGGGAGGGTACTTAAATGAAGGAATAGGAAATTTTGAAATTTTCTTAATTTTTGACACTATTTTCGTTATAGTTAGAACTAAGTAGCTAAAAATTTTATCTAAGATAATCAGGCATAATATTATAGTACCTACCTATACCTAGATAGATACATCTTTAGATAGATCCTTAGATACGAGTAGGTATATCAAGTTAGGTTTTTGCAATTTAAAAAAAATAAAATTTGTAAAATTGATGCATTAGTACTTTGTAGATAACTAGTATAAAATACTAACAAAATAGGGCACTTAAAATTTCTTGGAATTAGATTTTGTATTTTTGTTAGTATAGTTCTTAGCTGTCAGTCAATCTCGAGTTCTGAAGTTTGATATTTTCGTATCCTCCCCATATATCTCCTACTGATATGGTATTATACAAGTATTTGAAAAAACAGATTTTTTGAAGATCTACTCTCATCTTCTTTACTTACAGCAGAAGAAGATCTCGAATCGAAATTTTTTTCCTTTTGGATTTTCGCCGCCTTCAAATCCACATTTCCAATACAATAAGTACAAATTTGGTTCTTGGCAGTATCCTATATTCCCTATTATCCCTAGCTCGCTTGAAATAAAAAATTTCTAAAAATTATAAAAAAAAATCTTCAGATTCGATCGATAAATTTATCATAGAATCATTTTTTGTTGTTTCGGAAATGCCAAAACCACAAAATAAGCATCAAAAATTGCAAGGATCCCAAATTGGAACCCTTAAAAATTTGTAATTTGACAAGTTTGAAAGATAGACGATAATTTTTTTCAAAAATTTCGAGCTTTCTCGATGTATTCCGAGTGTTATTTCGTTTATAATTTTGATGGTTTGGTCGGTTCCCAAAAAGTTTTGCGTGCACATCATTCGTCATTCTCGCTCGAGAGCTTTCATTTCTTTCTGACTCAAAAAACTTTCAGTTCTTTCCAAGGCAAGGCAAGGTATCAAGTAGTCTTTTCTTTTTTCCTTTATTTTTACATTTTTTCCCAAACAACTGCACATATTGCTTATGGCTATATTATTTTTATTATTATCCAAAAACTCAACTCAGCCTATCACACTATGACCTGACTGCTCAAACGAACTCAAAGTTTTTCTCAAAACTTTTTTTCAATTGTGCCTAAAAACAAGCAAACAATCTTTCAAAAATCAAAAAAAAAAATATTGAAATCTTCATTATTTTTAAGAAATTCAGTCTCTTTTAAGTGTCACATTTTACAGCTTAATTTTCCAAGATACTCGTATCTAAAAGCTTTAATTAACTTACTGATACATATGTTATACAAGGCCTTATGTTTTTGATGTAATTTTTGAATAAATGTTAAGGTATTAAGGCAAGCAAAATTGTTAAGATAGCAGCAATAGTAGTCAAGATTTCAGATTTTCAAATTTTTTTGAGATAGATAAATGTTTACTTGTTTGTCTAAACTTTTGAGCTGGGTGTTTTCTACATATCTTTTCTAGGATCTCAACTTATTATTAATACTAAATACCTATAATACTTGCATTTCCATAAGTCATATAATAAGTCGTAATAGTAGTAGTACTTACTAGTATTACATAACATTTAACAAGCTGCACCTCCTTTACTTGTAACATGTATTCCAATTCCAATACACCATGAAAATTCCCATCTTGAATTTTTTCCTCAAATATTCGAGACTGAGAACCAGCTGAGGAAATGGAAAAATCTTGAGAAACCATCTTGAGATCTTTGAGCAAATAACTGAGAAAAATATGACTATTTTTACATAATATGTATCTAGATACAAATCTAGTGTTTCTTGGTTTGGTTTCAATTTCAATAGGTACTTATACTTATAGTATATTTAGGTACTATTTACTCAAGTTAAATATACTCATTTGAACATGTGCTCTTTTTACAATTGGTAGGAGTAGGAGTCAAGTACTACTGTACTGATACTATGATCTTTTAAAGATTAGTCTTTTAGCCTACAAAAAACATCTATTAACTCTTTAGAGAAATATACATATTATACGATCTCGATTTTTTAAAAACATTTGAAATGAATCGATATATTTAAAAAAATTACACTAATTTCAATAAGTTGAGCAATCCTGAAATTTTGATAGATCCTAAATCCTAAAGGTTTGGTTTTGGTTATTACTTATTGCATTAAATGACCATTTTGAAAAAAATAGACCGCAAATTTTGATTAAAAAATGTATTCAAGTTAATGATTTCTAACCTGTATTTGTATGTCCTAATAAAAATTTTATATTTTTAACTAAAATATTGAAGAGCAAGGTCAAATTGAAAGTTATATTTGAAATACCAATATGTGCGAATTAAATATTGCGTAATAATTATGTATATGTGTAGGTATATGTGTGAATTATCGGTAGAATACCAAGCATTTGTCAAGTAAAGTAGGGTATATATTTTTGAACTAGATTTTGCATTTTTCTATTCATTATAATTTCAAATTCGGCTTAAAATCTCTTAAAATTTTGCTAAATATTGCTCGTACATATATAAAACTTATGAGTATTGACTAAAAAGCATAATTCTACTAAAAAGTGTCAAGTTTTCAAACTATTTATAAATGATACCCTACTTAATTTGCTTTAAACATTTAAAAGTACAATATTTTCTGATCAAAATTTACAAAAAAATTTAATTTCGATCTATCTTTTAGCATTTCAGTCTTGTTAGGTCTTTTAATAAACTCATTTTATATATCAGTTTACTTGTGTCTTTAGTATAGTAGTGGATTCTCAATTCAATGAGAAATAAAATAATCCCTATAGCTTAAAGGGATTTTAACTCAATCTTTTGAAACTCGTAGAGTTGAAGCTCTTGTGAATTTTGTACTTATATATTTCCAACATTGGATGATGTATGAGTTTTAAAAAACTTGTTCCATACTACAGTATTTTTATACTGAATTCATTTTCAATACATTTTAGAAACTATACAGTACAAAAGCCATGTTTTTGCCTACTCGTATCAGTACACAGTATATAGTAGAGTAAAAACTAAAGAACTGGATTTAAAAAGGCAAAAATTTCCATTGCAAAGAAGGTTTGGTTTTCAAAAGCTTCAAAAAAATGTTGGAAAAAGGGCAAGGTTTTTCAAATCTTCATTTTTCAAATTCGGAAAAAAAGGGTTGCGATTTCAATTTCAAAAGGGTTGGATTTTTTGACTTTGACTTCAAATTTGAATTTGAGGTTCTTGTCAGATTTTTTTTTAGAAATTTTTGAATTCAATATCTTTCTGGAAAATCGAAATCAAATGCACAAGTAAAGGTTCACAAATAGTTTTTTTCCATATCTATTTATTGAATAACAATTCAATTTTTTAGGTATACTACTGTAGAAGATACTTCGAGTAATTTACTGAAATTATTTTCCCTACCTATTTACTGGTACTGAATAGGGTATAAACTATTAGTTTTTAAACCCCTATGTCAACTATGAGAATATCAAAATTATCAAAATTTTGAATAAAAATTGGTAATTTTTCTAATTATTTTGCAAATATGTACAGGTTGAAATGCATATATCAGTATATCACAATAATTGACAATCTTATAGCATTTCAAGAGATTTTCTTTATAAAATTTCCGAACCATTTTTTACTAACTTTGAATTTTAATGAGCTTTTTGAATGATAAATTTTCGCCAATTTGAAATATTTAGGTCGAGTTCAAGTTTATCTCAATGCGTATAATTATATCTATAGGTAATTCAAAAATTTTAAAATAGGAATAGGTAATTTTTGATTAATATTTTTTTGAAGTTTTACAAAGTTTTTATTGAGATCGAGTAGTCTTGGTCCGCGATTTCAATTTACCTGGTATTACATTTACCCTATATTACATTTTTTTTTGAAATTTTGAAATTTTTTTGAAATTTTGCTTGGTTGGCGAATTGTACAGTATAATCGGCCGATGGTCGATTATGGTCTGGCTGGTCTGGCTGGCTGGTCTGTCGCAGCATGGGTGCGAATGAGCTCGAGGGGGCCAAGGGGTGCTTATTTGTGTCAGTGGATTTTTCGATCGGCTCTTGATTAATGGATTTCTCCATCTGACTACCGCTTTTATTCCTTCTTACTCAATCCCAGATCATTCGACTCCTACCATACCATACCATTCCTTTTGATTCTATTTATTTATTTTTAAAGGACAAACCCTGTCACTCAAGATCCATGCCCTCCACGAACAATATAGAACCTAGAAATCTAGAATCCGAAACTTATCGCTTATTACATTTAGAATACTTATGTATTTAGAATTTGAAATAAAAATTCTACAAATTCTTGAATAACACACCAAGTTTGTAAAAAGTACCCTATACCTATAGATAAGTAAAATGTTTCAAAATATCAAGAAATAACTTGGAATATTCTATCCATAATATGATTTTCTTCAAATCTTTACAATAGATATGCTAACCTTTAAATATGCTTAGCTATTCTTATTCTTAGTAATAAATATGTAGTGAGCATGAAAATATAGCCAATCTATGGTATGGCAGAGTACTTACTATTGGACTTAAATTTGATTTAAAAAATCGATGAAAAGTCCCTGTGGAAATCATGCAAATTTTGCCTTTTGATTCCTTCCAGGAAATTGGAAATCAAAAGTCAATGCTGATTTAGAAAATAATTCCTCACTTTTTGTGGTTATTGAACTTTCTGCTTCTATTATCATTTTATACAGTGCAGGTACAGATTAGTAGAAGAATCAAAATAAAAGCTATATCTAGTAGGTACAACTTAACTATAAGGCACAAGAAATACAGTATATACTCTACCTAGTGTACTTAATATACCAAGTACCTACACAATTTTAGTCATAAATTGTCCAATTTTATTCTAGTTAAAGATTCTTTAAATTTTTATGACTCAAAAAATCTTTGAAAAATTATAAAAAAAAGTTCTCAGGTTCCTGAATTGGCTACTAGTTTTGTTAATTATTGAATCAGTATTATCTATTGTAGGGATAGGGATAGGTATTTACCTATAACCTACGTTTATTGATGTACGAGTAGGTACTTTCCTATGGTACATCATTTTATAGAAAATTAAAAAAAATTCATATAAATTTGAATAGATCTATATCTAGGTAAAAAATATAGGTGATGTTTTTTATCAAAATCTCAATTTGAGATTCTCAAATATTCAGCATTTCCATTTTCTAAAATAGAATAGAATAAAGATTTTGATAATATCAATTCTGGATTTTGTTCAAGTCTCATTCAAAGCACATGTAAGTATCTGTAAAAAGCAATAAACTCGATCATAACTCTTTATTATTCGGATTTTTTGAAGTTTTTCACATTTCCTTATCATACTTTTACCTCAAAAAGGACTTTGTTCTATAGTCCAATGTTTTATCCCCTAAAGACTTAAGATGATCCAAAATCTCATCTCATCGAATTTATCTCATAAAAATGACAATTATTATACCCCAAAATGAACAAAGTAAATCCATAAGTAATGAATTTAAAATATCTCTATTTTACATTTATTCAAACTTTATCTTTTCCTTTCAAGTTCTTAAGGTAAAGTCATCGAATTTTGAACATTTTTTAAAATAAAAGCTCTAATCTACACATATATTTTCTACCATTATTTTGCCAACAAAGTTTGAAGTTTCAGAATGAAGATTTTTCCATTTTAAATCCAAAGCATAGGACAAAAATTGGCTATTTTCCAATACTAGTAAAATGAAATTTCATCAAGATTTATCGTAGATTTGCAAAAAAATGGATTTCAATATTTTGCTTTAGATTTAGATTCAGAATTTCGACTTTTAGTTAAAAATTGAATTTGAAAATTGTAGTGTAGATAAAATAGGGTGATTGATAAGGTGTTATATCGAGCTTTTATTTTATATTTTACCCAAGGGATTCAGTTTGAAAGATTTGAAATGCTTTTGTATCACTTGTCTGAATTTTCTATCGTATATTAAAAAGCCTATAGTTTTTCTAGTATCAAAGTAGGTATTATTATTAGTCTATGTACTAACAGTACATAGTAGTAAAGTGAAAAGTTGGGTTTTTCGGTTCATAGTGTAAAAATAAATTTCAGAACTCGAATTTGATCTATAGTAGTAGGATGTATAGAGTGAGAATAACAGAGTTAATCCATCATCGTCTCATGAAGTCTGGCCACTTGACTGTACTCTGGACTAGTACTAGTACTAGTAGTAGAGGTACTTATCATATAAACTGTATTTTATTTCATTTTTTTTATACAGATACTACTGTACTTTACTTGTACTTGTACTGTGTACTAGGATAGAAGCTATTTTTTTCAGCTTGAAATACAAGTAGTCTTACTTAAGGGCAGGAAATCGACAGCTCTGTCCAAATTACTATAGCCTTAGCCATTTACAGTAAGTACCTACCTAACCTTAAGCATATAAACTTACAATACAACTTACAATGTAATACATAAAGTATATGAAAAAGGGGCTATACAATCCACTGAATCTGTCTGTTAGTACTATTTTAAAAAAATAATTGATACCTTGTATCCTTAAATTATAGCATTTCAAAATTATATTAGAAACACGAGGACCAGAATCTATAAAAAAATATTTGCTAATTTTGTATTTAAAAGGAACTATAAGCTCATTAAAAAGATCTATATTCTACATACCTAATATATTATAGGCTATAGGTAGGGTACTTAAGATCAAATAAGTAAATCGATTTCATTATTTGGACCTGAAAAATATACATTTTGATTAAAATTTATTAACAAATTTTTCTGTCATTGTTGCATACTCCGTTTTCAAGTTAAAATATTGTCATTTTTGAAGGAAAATGAAATATTTAACGTATCTGCAAAATGCAAATGACCTTTTTCAAGTAGGTATGTAAATATTTCATTCTTATACACTGTTATACTGTAGTATATTAGATAGTACGTAAGATTGTCTAATAGATTGTCTAATATAGGTATAGAGTACCCTATCAATATACAAAGTGTATTAAGGTAGGGTACTCATATTATTCTGGAAATTCTGATTTGAGATTTGAATTATTTTGTCGATTTTTTTACAAAAATTCCCTCAATTTTTTTTGATTGTATTTCTAAGCAAAAGTCAATATATTCTCCAATTACATTCCCAATAGACAAAATGAGACAGACAGATAGACAATGTATGTTCTTCTGTTCATTTCTCCATCGAATTCGAGGAAAAAAAAATTGGGAAACGAATTGGGAAATGTCAGCTGTTTTTCCTCCCTACACTTTTGCTTTCTCCACCTACAAACATGCATTCGATTCGATTCCATTTCTTTACATAAGAAGAAGAAAAGACGTAAAAATCCAGAAAGGATTTTCTTTCATTAATTTCACATGAAATGAAGCTCTATTTCCAATTTCCTATTTATTTACTGAAACAATTCTACCTTATTCACTATACACCCAACTTCAAGCTGAAAACTCTCCAAATTCAACGTCAATTTCAACACACTCTTTCCTCATCAAGTCCAAATTCGATTCGATTTCTGTAAAATTCACAAGAATTTCTTTCAAGTAAAGCTTCAAAACGGTCAATAATGCATATACGAAGTATTTTGAAAGAAATCACTTTTTTGTTGCAAAATTCTATAATGAAATAGTTAGGCAATGCATTGCGTTTCGATTTTCAATAGACCCCAAATTTCAAAATGCTATTTCTTAAGGGATTTTGACCGAATATGGATTGATAGGATAAAATTATGAACCTGTGAATTTGACAAAAAAAGGCTTTTTGTATTGATAATACGCTTTCAGACTAGGTCATATACATTATATCAAGACCTGGGATTGTCTATTCAATTGCATCGAAATGTTTAAAATCAAAATATCAAGCAAAAAAATCTCAAATATAGATATAGTTGCACATTGAGGATTTACGTATTTAGTATATAGGAATTGTATTTTATGATTTAAGGAACACTTTACTTGCTAAGATTGTGAGATATTATTCCTTATTTGAAGGTCTATTTAGCACTCAGCACTACCCTTATTACTGGCCAAGTAGCAGTGTATGTGTATGTGTATAGGATAAATATGCTCTCTTTCGTGTTTTCTCAGATTAAATTCAAGTTTATTTTAGATTGAAAAGGTAAGTTAGAACTACCTATCTGTACTTACAAGATAAGACAATCGAATTTCAGATTCAATCAACATTTGGATTCTAATGCAATTTGCAATTGCTTTTATTTATCTAGTACTATACAGCTAATCTAATGTACCAAGTAATAGATGAACTTTTGATGAAATCTAAGAGTCAGCACTTTTCACCAGAAATGATTTCAAAAAAGTAGACAAGCATTTCAGACTTTTCAAACTTTTTGTGAAATTTTCAATTTTTTTCTCCTGGCATTGCACCTTGAAAGGATTTAAAAATGTACCTATAAGTAATCTGTAAGTCCAAGTCCAAGTAAGAAGTACATATCCTACTTGTGTATTTTTAGCAATATTTAGAAGTATATTGTATAGCTCTAGATTAGTCTATTTCGGAATGAAATGAGTATGCAATATGTATGTCTGAAACGTCAATATAAAGAGAATTTACCCTTCAAAATGGAAATTATCAAAATATCATATCTCTAGTAATTCTAGGGAGAATCTGATTGCTTTTTTTCTAAATATACATATAAGTACCTAGATTCTTGTACATACATATTTCAAAATACTGAAACCCATGGCCATAAGGTATACTTTATTTATAGAAAATGAACCCGGTATACTTGGAACTTTTTTCACAAAATTTTGAATATTCTTACAAGTGCCCTAGCTATTTTAAACTTGTTAGAAATCTAGTATTTTTTAGCTGAAATTTCTAAAATTTGGTTCTTGCTTAATCTATCTATTTAGCTAAATATTAGGTTAAAAAATGCAATACCTATATTTAAGGCTGATGAAATCAGTTTTATAGAAAAGTATCAGCACTTGTAGCAAGTTTGTTGTATGAGGAGTTTCCCATAAAAAAAGATTAAATTGGGTATTAATACAAGTATCGTATCAAATATTACTTTTAGCCAAAAATGTTCAAGATCTACGAGTAGGGTACTTATTGAGTTTTTTTTCGAATAGAAAAAGTTCTAGAGATCTTGAGGAGTATTTTGAGAGAGAGCTTTTCCTGATCTAGGAAATAATTCAGCCATCAAGTGGGAAAACCATCAATCTTTGTCCATTTCTTACACTTTATGAGAAATATAATATACATACAGATACTATTCACTAATACCGTATTCTACTACTACATATAAACTGATATATCTATGTATGCAAATAATTTAGATATGTTCATAATCTACAAGTTTAACATTTTTTATTCTCAATAAATATTTTAAAAGAATTGTTTCAAACGCAATTTGACCAAATCGACCTTTTCTTTGAAAATTTTCATTTACAAAAGTGTCTGTTTTAAGTTGTCCTCAAAAAATTTAGGTATCTGCAACCTCGGTACAAAGAGATCAGATTCAAGCTACACATTGAATTTTGATTAGAAAAGCTAATCAAAAAATAGTGTTTATAAAATTCCTTATAAAGATATTTTCATATAAAGAAACATTGAGTATCTTTCGGCTTTTTATATACTACTGTAGTACCCTACCTATAGTAGAAATCTATAATTTGACAAGAGATTTGAAATTGAAAAATGTATTTTGAAAATTTTATCACAATTTCAAAATAAATAGAGCTCCTGGTTCAATTTCGGATCTAAAAATGAAACGATCTCGAACTACGAAGGCGTGTATTACTAAGGTACTAGACTAATACATACTACTAGCACATTAGCTCAAGTTTTTGATTGTTCTGGCCAGAATTTGTGAAAATAACCCAAAAATGAAATAACCATTAATAATGTTATGGCCAGTCAGTTCAGTTCAGTATTAGTACCTACAGTGTACAAAGTATCTATACTGTGTACAGAAATAGTGTCTTAAAAATATAAAAATAAATTGTACAGTTGAATTGACTGGTCGGGTCAAATGGATACGGAAAAGACCATAAATTACCCAAAGTCATACGAGGAGAACGGAAATATATTGCACTTCAATCATACTACAGCTTTAGCACCCCCTTTACCAATTTATAACAAAAATTTTTAAACCTTTTTATTTTTCAAAAAAATTTCGAGCTTTTCTTACGAGCTTTTCAAAAGAGAAATTGCCACCAAGTTTGAGCCAATTTTCCCATGTAATTATTATATTGAATAAAGTACTTATCTACTCCCATGAGGTAAAGTAAACCTATTATCTGTAGGTATATGAGTATCAAAGTCAAGAATAGATACAGTATGAATGGCCTCCTTTTAAGAGATTTTGAAGTAGGAAATGTTAGAAAAATTGACCTTTTCTCAACAAAATCTTACTCGTATCTACTAGGCCTAAACTCGTATAATTGCAGAATATCGAATTTTTTCATTCAAAATTGAATAATAGGTAATTTGAAACAGAATTCAAAGGGATCGAGTTAACAAATTTAATTTTAAATTTTCAAGCCAGTAATAAATTTTTGTTGTAGAATTTGATCAATTATTAGATAAAGATCTTATTTATCTCGAACATCCGAAAATTAAATTTTGAAATTTTGAAAATAATAAAGTACCTACCTAAATTGGTTGAAGTTGAAGGCCATTTGACCGACAATCATTTGAAATTTGACAAATCACAAATCACAATTATAGATGTGTTAATGGAAAGATTATTAGCTAATCAATTTGTTTTTTAAGGTCAAATAAAATGTCTAGAATCTGAAAAATGCAAAGAGCGATCATACTGACGTCGTCGGGAATCAGTCCTATCGGTCAAAATTTGTATGTCTGTCGGCCATTTGTCTTCGGTTTTATGACAGAATACGCCTAAATACATGAGTGAATGAGGACATAATTCAGATTGTTTCATTCATTTTAGCCTACATTTTTAAATAATTCTTTCTTTTTTGCAATAATTTTTGAGATTTTCTATATTCTCAAAATTTTTACCTTTCATTAAAACTTGAATTTCTGAAAAAAAAATCACATTTCAATCTAT
Source organism: Nanhermannia cf. coronata Gr-Ori-00579 (assembly GCA_034699045.1). Lineage (NCBI taxonomy): Eukaryota > Metazoa > Arthropoda > Arachnida > Sarcoptiformes > Nanhermanniidae > Nanhermannia > Nanhermannia cf. coronata Gr-Ori-00579. The sequence continues at coordinate 14,024 of JAQIXA010000052.1, read as the reverse complement.
TGATAATATGTACCTACATAATTAAATTCATGTAATAAGTCTGATTCCTGCGTAAAAAATATACAAATAAATCAACAAATCTTAATCTTGAAGGTTTTTTTTAAAGAGATTTTAATAAAAATGTTCTGTCTCGGTCTCGCCTGTCTGTCTTCATATATCTAATATACCAAAATAAAAATAAAAAAACTGAAAATTTTGGATTTTTACATACCTGTTACAAAAACATGACTATCATTGTGACCATTGTCGGTTAATAAGAAAGACATATTAAATATTAAAGTGTCTATTTATTCACAGATAAGAGAAAAATAAACCTTTTACATATTATTTTCATTATTGTATCACAATTGTACCTACTATGTACCTATCTAATATACAAAATGTACACAGGTAAAGTCGGGCTCAAAAAAAGTTTTTTTTTAATTTCAAAGTTGACTCAGCAAATTTCTTAGAAGATTCAAAACTGAGATTTCTTTCTGAGGTAACAATCGGCCTTTAGTTTGAAGAAATGATAATAATAGTAATCCTCAATTGAGAAACTTGTAAAAAATATTTTCAATTAGCTCGCACTTTTAACTTAAAATTTATTTTACCTAATTCATATTTTCAGATTTATAGGCATCATCTAATTTTTGATAAAACGCGGATTCAGTGAAAAATGAAAGGTTATGTCAGGTCAAGGTCAGGTCATATTAGTTTAGGCTTAGGTTTGGTTTGGTTCATGAGTTATAAGTTACGATGGTATTCGCTGAAATCCGCATGGAACCCTAATTTTTAAGGAATTTTGATATCCAAATTTTATTTTTTAGAAGCCTTTAAACTTCTAAACACTTTAATTGGGGAAGTTAACCTTAAAATTATACTTAAGATATAAAGAATTTTCATAATTATCGTTATTTCAAAAAATGAAGTTAAAAATTTTGGTAAATTTCGCTTTGTTCAATATTGTACTGACTCTGAGATTTTAAAATAGTTTTATAAAATTTTTAAAAAGAAAATGGGTCAAAGTCAAAATAGCTGTTTTTGGGTCCAGAGAGTATAAAGGTTTTCTACAGATATATCTCATTCGATATAGAGGTATAAAAGAGACGTCTTTAGTTTGGATTTTAGTCATTTGGGATTTTGGCAGTTGGGAATTTTTCCTAGAGCCCTGTGGGACTAAGTTTTTTTAAAAATTGAAATATTTGAGGTCAAGTTAAAGGTCATTATTGAAATAAAATATTGAAAATATAAACCAAAATATCACTAGGTATGCTACGTATGATCTTTTTACAAAATTTTGCAAGATTTCGTTCACTAAAATATAAATTGGAATAAAAATATGAAAAAATTATTTTATAAAAAAATGTGATATTTTTTATTAAAATATTCATTCTATGAATTGTTTGGTAGCATTACCACATGGAACAATTTATTTGTAATCACCAATATATTAATGAATTCTGACTAAATTCTAAATTCTGACTTTTATTTTCAAAACTAACGACCTTTGACCTCAAATATCTTAATGTTCGAATTCCATTTTTTGTAAAATAAGCAGACTCCCAAATGTCTATTTTTTAGCTCTATCGAATGAGATACAGAAAACCTTTAAAACTCTCAGGGCTCAAAAATAGCTATTTTGACCTATTGTTCTTTAGATTATTCAAATTTATAAGACAGCTTATATAATATGTAAGTAAGTATAAAACTGTTTTGACTGTTTTTATACATAATTATAACAAATGAAGAGATTTTTGATTGGCCAGATTTTTGTCGAAATGGCACAAATAGACCCTATAAGGGTCATTCATACAAAAGCTAAGGTTAAAATTCGAGCTATCCCAAACAGACAGAAATACAAATTGCAATTAAAGTAAGGGCTCGCTTTGCTCGTTCAGTTAAGTATATCAAAAAAATTTGGTATTTTTTAACAAAATAGGTAATTTTATATTTAAATTAAAGCCGAGCTTTTTTGAATAGTCCTGGGCGAATTTTTAAAGGTATAATTTTTATAGGTATAGAATAACATGGTTATCTTTGTAATTCACGACTACACATGGTTTCTGAATAGATCTTTTAATTTTATTACGAGCCATATCTACCATAATATTCATCTTCTGTTCAAATTAGCAAAAGGGAGATTTGTATTTGATTTGCCCAGAGCTAAAAGAATGAGATTCGAATTTCTATACACAGATATTATTTTTATTATTTCGATTTGGATTTGCTACCAGGCTTGTTTTCTTTATCTCATTTTGTTTGCCTTTTCCTTATTTGTATTTACCTTCAATGAATATACTAATAAGTACAAAAGCATATACACAGTTACTCAAAAATACTAATAATTTTGCAAAAATTTCAAAATTGTCTAATTCTATATCCTATACACAGATAAAAATTCCAGTTCACTTTTGAAATACCATGCACCGAGTATTATGACTGTTTTTTTCATTTGAAATTTAATTTCAATTGAAATCCAATGCTCATACAGGGTACAATAGATTGGATTGAACAATTTTTGACTCAAGTTTAATTTCATCCCTATTTTGGTTGAACTTACCCCTATTTGTTTGTTCTGTCTTTGCCTTTGTATGAAATTAATCCAAATTTTTTTAAATCCAAAGTTCAAAATCTGAATATTTTCAAAAATTATCAGAATCATCTACCTAATTATAGGCTCCGATTTAATCTCTTCCCTATTTTGGTTGAATTTACACTTATATTTATGGTCTAACTTTACCCCTGTATGAAATGAACCCAATTTTTTTTAGTTTCGTTTAGTTTAAGTTAGATTATGTTGGATTTTTTTAAAAAATTTGGGTTAATTTCATACAGGGGTCAAATTAGGCCAAAAATATAAAGGTAAATTCAACCAAAATTGGGATGATATTAAATCAGAGCCGAAATCTTTTTTATATATCTGATATTATTTTATGCCTTTTTTTGAATTCGAACCTTTTTTGTCAAATTTATTATTTCCCCATTTGCACATTTCTGCATCGACAAGCTTGTTTCATAAATAAATATTTTTTTTATTGCCTTTCATCTATGTACAAGAAGTATAGTAATCAAATTCGCAATTGATCTTTTTATTACTAGTTTTGAATTGAAAAGCTTATTGAAAAGCCCAAGTTTTTTCTTAAAATTTTAGCAAATTTATTTTGATCTTTCAATAGGCGTGTTGATTTAATATTTCAAAAGATAAAAACAGATGTTCAAATTAAAGCTTAAAAATGATTTTTATTTTTATTTCAATTCTTTGCTTTTCCGAAATATTTTTTTAAAGATTCAATCGTTGAAATTGCAGGTACATACACTATTTAGGTAGGTAGAAGATATTCAATACAGTATTGTCATATATCCAAAACTTGACTATTTTCATGTTTTTTTAGTAATCTTCCCATTTTTTACTGAAAAACAAATTTGATTCGAGTCTTGTTTTATCGTTTGATATGCTAAAAATATAAAATATAAAGTCAAATTTGCTTAAATATAAGAAAAAGGTTCGATCAAAGAACAACTGTCTCATTTTTAATTACAGATTTAATATTTTATTATACTCGTATAAATGGCAAGCTAAGTACCAAAATCTTAAAAGGCTGACGAGTCTTGAACATTTTTCAGAGATGTCTCGAAGTGAGCTCTAATGAGTAAAACGCTCAAAAACTTTTTTCAAAAATTTTAGGAATACTTAACTTATAGGTAGGTGCTGGTATAGGGAATTTTTGGAGCTTTTAAATTTTAAGTACCTAAATATCTAAATAACTTCTTTCTTATGGTCAATAGTCATAACTATATATTTGTATTAAAAACATAAATTAGTAATATTGTAATATTACAATTACAATACTCGTTATTACTAATCACTAGTCACTGCCTATGAAACTAATACTATAATTAAGTAAGTAGTTAGTTAGTTAGTTAGTTAGTTAGTTAGTTAGTGAGAAAGAACTAAAAATAAAAATTTTGAAAAATCGATAAAATCTAGTACGTATAATACCTAGTATAGGTAATATTATAATAATTTAATTATCTAATATAAAAAAAACTAAAATTCTCAAATCAGCTCTATTTTTTTATTATCCGGTATTTAATATACCTAGGTAGGTTAATTTGATTTAACATTTTAACATTTTAAAATGTGAAATCCTTGTACCCTTCAACATGTACCCTTAAGGGTCCCTTACCCAATCCTGGCCTTTCTAAAAATTATAATTAAGTACCCACTAAAGATAGACTATGATACCTATAGCTACATTTTGCATTTGCAAGCCAAAAAATTGAGTTTCAACAGCGATTTTAATTGAAATATCTTGCAAGTATAGGAACTATAGACATAGTACACTAGGTATCCTCTAACTGAAGGATTTCCTTTCTTGAGAGACATATGGCGTTTTTCGGTTAAGTTAGGGCTGATATTATTGAAAATCTGAAAATAAGAGCAAATTTCCAAAGTACCCTACCTATACATACGAGTATTTGGTGCTTAAATACTCATAATAGTAGATATAATGTATTCTAAAATTTTTGGTATATTCTTGGATATCTTGATTTTAATAAGGGTGTCGTATTGTGAGCTCAGGTCTGGGTTGACAGGTCCAGTGACATTGGATGATGAATTACCATCCGACTGATTGACACGTCCGATCCCGCTGGATCCCTTTTTACTCATATCTACCTACCTATATACTGCCATAAATACATAGTAGCAGTATATAGTATAAGTTATTTTATTATGTAATCTGCAATTTCATCTCAGCTCATCTCATACATTTCCCTCAAGATTACAAAATATTCCACAAAATATTATTTTAATAGAATAGATTCAACCCTCTCTCTCTCGTAGTAATCTACATAATTGCTTTTCAACCCATCGAATTTTATACAAAAATTATTACAATATTTAGATATGTAGTACCCTACTAAGCAACTATCATTAGCAGTAGGTAATAACAGTAGGGTACCTATTTTCTATTTTGTCAATTTTTGCAGGTATGGTACTATATATCTGCAGTATAGGTATTTACTATTATAAAAGGCCAATCGAAATTTATTGAATTCAAAATTTCTTTAAAAAATTTTTGAGTTACTTTTCATGCTGTCCAATTCTTATAAAAATTCATTTTTAATTTTATTCCAAGTCGTTTATGTGGGAATAAAGCATTCACCCTAGTTGCAGTAAACCGAATTTTTGTTAATTTTTGAAACTGAAATCTGAGCTTTTTAGATAATTATATAGGTGAGTACTGTAGGAAAGATGATGCAATTTAGTTTAGAATTATTTTGAAAAGATGATCCTTTTTTAAATTTTACATGCAATATTCCAAGTGTATTTGAAATTTAACTTGAAAAGAGATAGACAGGAAGTTGAATTTGAATTTGAATTTTAACTCAAAAAAAGGATTGGATTTTTACTTTTTTCTTCTTGGAAAAGGAAATGACATTTTACTTCTGGAATCCAGTTTGACGGAGATTGGTTTTGAAAATTTGAATTCCTAATAAATCCTATTTTCATAGTATAAAAAGCAAATACACTTACACTACAAGGTCTTTAACAAATAGCTCACCAGAAAATATAATTTTCTATTAAACTCTTGTACATACATATACAGATATATCCTAAGATAATACAAAAAAGTGAAATACCTAGGTATAAAGTTTTGAAAAAATGTAAACTTATTTATCAAGAACAGTGTAGCTAGTGTAAGTATATATAAAAGTATTGAATATTTTGGCATTTTAGGGATTCAAAATGGAGTTTGAGTTTGATTTTGATTGACAGTAGTAGTAAGGGTAAGGAATGCAAAAAAAAGGGTAACTAGAATTACAGAGATCGGTTCTGACTTTGATTTTCGATTTTTGGATCTGGTCTGTCTGACGGAGGAAAACAGTCAAATATTTTTAACCAGATCTATATGATAGTACTTACTACTACTGTAATATAACCCTTTAAATATTTAAAATATATGTACATATACTTAGGATACTTGCAATATTTCGTGATTTGAAATCTCAAATAACCGAAAAAAAATTAGAAATGCTTTGCTTTGAGGTCTAGTTTTTGCTTCAGTAACAATTAGCCATATCTTTGCACAACTTGAACTTAAGTGCAAGAACACTTTAAACATTTGTGAATGTAAATTATCATCAAATTTTTGAATTCATTTGTTCATCAGACTTTAGTTTTGAATTTCAAAAAAAAATTAAAACATTTCAATAGATAGACTCGTATGTTGGTTACAATTAGTTCAAAATTGTACGAGTATACTTCTTCAAGTCTAAATATCATCATAAGGTAAGAAATTTTTTGATTTAATCCCAAAATTCTGATTCGGCATATAGGTCTAAAATGAATTAAAAAATCTTTGAAAAGATATCTTTGGATTATAATGGGCTTTCTGACCTTTATATGAGGTTTAACACGCAAAAGGCCCTTGTAAGCCGAATAATCTTTTTTAAGGTTAAAATTTGGGTTCCAAATTGATTGAATAGGTTCTTGTTGATTCCCAATACTTACTTTGTTTGACATTTAAAAATCTCAATTGAGGAAATATATTTTTTTCGTATCTGAATCTAACCTATATTATAGTTAGTAGACATTTTAGTTCCTTTTAATGCTTATGTGTATGTATGTAGAAAAATATCCAAAAATACAAAAATTTGCCTGAATTTAGGTCAAAATTAAATACTATTTACATAGTACCTAGTATTAAAGCAAAAGTTCAAGTACTACCCAAATACTACTGGTAGGATAATAAGTATTTGAGCATTAGTTACCATGATATATATCGGTGTGGTTTCATTTGAAGTCAATGTCATTTTCCTGGTAAACAACAAAATTAATGATCATTTTTTTCCTCTGCCTTTTTGGAATCTGTCTGGAGTTGCCGTTAAGTTAACTTGAATTTGAAATTTGAAATACAAAGAATTGACTTTCTTTCTTCTTATTTTCTGATATTATTATTACTATTTGTAATTTTAACTAGTCCTTAAGGACTCCCCTCGGTTCTACTTACAATTCTACAAAGCCTTTACAAATCCTTTCTTAAAATACCTTATGTATTTTTAAGACTACTAACTGATATTTGACAAGAATTTCTTCAAAAACTGCAAATTAAGAAGATTTAAGATTTTAAGGATGATATGTGTATATGTGACATTGGATAAATTTAAAAATTTTATTTGAATTTTATTAACTAAAAGTTCGAATTGTATCCAATGGGTTTTGAGGGGATTATATTTGTGGTTTTGATTGGTTTGAATTTTTGAAAAGATTTTGAGGATCAATCACAAAATTGTCACCTTTCAGTCCTATCCATCAAATCATGTGTCAGCTTTTCAACCAACCAGAGACCCTTAAATAAGAACATGTTTTTCTAATAAAATACCCTATTTATACCTATAAAGTAACTAGTACTTATATATTTTAAGTACTAGTGAATAGCTTATATGGAACTTTGATATTATTTTTGAGTATTTTAGAGAAAATCTCAAAAAGTTTAGTTTATTTTAAAGCTAGTAGACTTCTCCTTAAGACCAATTTTTCAACAATTAAAAAACTCTTCTGGTTATAATAAACCCTCTGGTCTTTATATAAGGCTTAACATGCAAAGGCCTGAAAATCGAATAGATCCTTTATAGCTATAGGTAGGTACTTATGATAAGGTAATGCAAATTTATGTAGGAAGGGTACTTAAAATTAAGGAAGAAGTTTGAAAGATACATTATATAATATAGGGTAGGTAGTTTTATTTGTAAAAGGTTTGAGAGCGTCACAGGTAGGCTGAAAGCGTAAACTGAAACTCGAAATTTGAGAATCAAAAAAGCTACGATTGTGCATTGAGAGGTGGCACAGAGTTCCCTTTTGAACTCACAAAAACAGATTTCGATCGATTAAACGAGAAATGTATGTAAGAGTAAGTACCTACCTACAGACAAAATATAAATAAATTTTTTGTACTATACCTAGCAAACTAACATACACGATACAACTAGAAGTATTTTATCTACTATCTATTGATACTATCTACATATATCTAGATATTATTTTTTAAAGTCTGAAAACTGTTTAAATTTTTACAAGATAAGCACTTTGGAAATTTCAAAAATTTTCGAAAATCTCAAAGATTGAAGAAACCTCCGATAATTAGAAGATTCATAGATTTTTGGGAGATTTTTTTAGAAGATTTTTTCATTGATTTTTCATCAAAAACCGTCTCAATTGTTTTAAAAATATCAAAAAATTGACAATTTTATCATCTTAATCATATTGTTGCATTGTAATGTGAAATATAGGCAGTATACCTAAAGGATCTCTTCGGATTTCAGAGGTTTTTGTCATATCAAGCCCCATATAAAGGCCTGAAATCCCATTATAATCAAAAGAAATCCTTTGATTCAAATTTTCGCTTTTGTAAATAACAATCAAATTGCAAACATACTCGTAGTACCCTACTAACGAGGGCAAAAGTGGCACGCAGGGATTTTCTTAAAATGAATTTTTTTATATATAAAAAAGAAGATGTGATATGTCAGAGAACTCACTTTTTCCTTATTCCAGAGATTTGGCCCCTTAAAGGTCAATATAAGGCCTTACAAGGCATTTTTCAAAATCGCAGGATTTAGATGAAAATTTGTTTGTAGGGGTTTTGAAGCAAGCTGATTTCAAATATGACAGTTAGAATTTGATTGGAGGTCTCCTTGACCTTTGATTGGAGGTCATAATTTATGTAAGTTTAATATATGACTTTGTTTGACCTTTTTGACTCGTAAGAGAAAGTTAAGCTAGTTTTCTGCTAGAATTATTCATTTTTAAGCCAATTTACTAACTATATAGGTAGTGTATTTGAGATCGACTTTTTTGACCAATTTGGTCAAAAAAGTCGATTTTAAAATTTAAAATCTTTGATCTCCTAGACCTTCGATTATTGTTGAAATAACAATCTCTATTTAAAAATATGCTCAAATATGATGTTAATAACCATTAGATTCGAGAAATATCTTGTATAAAATATCGTAAAATAAGCTGTTAAATCATCCAATACTGATAGTATATTTCTACGGTTTTTTTTCAAAAAAACAAGAACTTTTTTTACAAGAAAAAGTTCAAAAAAACGAGATTAGAATGGACAGCTTTACGTGTAATTACTTTTCTCAGAATTTTCGGTTTTATATTGTGAGGATAGGTTAACTGATCAATCTGAAGCTTTGGAGAAGTAGAATGGTAAATCAATTAAGTTTTCTTTCTCCAGAATTTCCGTAATCCTGCTCGAGAATTTTGTTCTTCTTCTTCTACTCTAGAGACCTTCTAACTAAATCTAAGAATTTTATATCTCTTTTGGGAAAATCCCTTGTTTTCCCCTTTGCATTTGAATTCAGGGAAAAATGAAGATTAATTACAATATATGAGTATATGCACCATATCTAGACAGTATATCGACCAATTGAGAAAATATCCATGTCTAAATTGTCCAAAATCAGGTTTTCCAGAGAACTTTTCTAAACTTGATTTTTGCATATTATTTATCCTATTTATATAAACTAAATGCCCGCCCAAAGTCCAAAGTAATCCTCGTATCTTGGATCAAAAATTTGTCAAATTTTTTGTTTTTAAATTTCAAATGGCATTTAGGTAGGTTTTTTTTTTGATTTTAGGATTATTTTCAAATGGTTTTGTAGGTAGATATTGAGCAAACTGACTGGAAAAATGGCCAAAATCAGGTTTTTCAGAGAAAATTTTCAAACTTAATTTAAAATGGTATGCCTACAGATATCAACAAGAGTCTTAAATCTTAAATCAAAATTTGACAAATTTATTGCTATCGATTTTCAAATGGCATTTTGGAATTTTGGAGTTTTTTTTTATTTTTATATAATTTTGTTCAATTTTATTAAGAAATTGAGCCAACTGACTGGATAAATGGCCAAATATCCTATATATGTATAGGTAAAGATAGGATTTAAACCAAATTGAATGTTCAACTAGGTCTAGGTTCGTAGGTAGATAAAATGTTAAGGTAGTAGGTAGTAGTTAGAAAAACATGGAAATAAATTGAGATTGACAGACCTCGAGTTCTCTCTGTTTTTCAAGTCTGATCCAAAAGTCTGCTGGTAAAAAACGAGATTTTGTAAAATTTTACATCATTTTGCAATTTGCAGGTCTTATGGTGTTCTGCTGTGGGAAGTTCTTTCATTAGGTTATATGCCATACCCTGGAAGGTGAATTTTCAAAAAAATTAATTTACCTGTACATAACATATAGATTTAAGTGTAATTTTGTCCATATTTTGGTTAAATACTCGTAAGCCACTATATTTTTGGCCCTGTATGAAATTAACCCGGATTTTTTTGCTTAGTTTAGATTAGGTTAGGATTTTTAAAATTTGGAGTAATTTCATACATATGGGTAAAGTTAGACTTAAAATATAGGGGTAAATTCAGCCAAAATAGGGATGAAATTAAATTGGATAGTAACTGTATAGAATTCAGAAGTTAAATTTTTACAAATTTTTTCGCAGGGGAAATCAAGATGTGATGCAATTAGTGACGAATGGCGGGAGATTAGAATCTCCTACAAATTGTCCAGCCCCTGTCTATGGAATCATGATGCAATGGTAAATACCTCAAAAAAATTTAAAACTAAAATTTTCCAAGTAATAAAGTACTTACGAGTACGAGTAGAAGAGATTTCTGTCCGATTTCAATTGATAGATACAATTTTTTAGTTTATTTTTAGGGTTAGGGTAGAATAATTCGTAAAATTTTTCTCCCCTAGATAGGCTAAAAAAATTTGTATAAATCTATTGATTGAAATCGGACAGAAATCCAAATCCCTCTTTAGTATACCTTAAATATTTCAAGAAAATGTTCAAAAAATTTAAAAAATCGGGCAAATTTAGAATTTTAAAACTTATTTTGAACCAGAGAAGCAGTGAGTGTACCATGAACTTTAGTGAAATTTTACGATTTTTTCAACTTTAAAATTTTAGTTCAGTCTTAAAGTCAATTTTCTTGCTCTAGACCTAAACTTTCAAGAAATCTTAGATTTCAAAATGTAATTAAATTAATGAAAACTAGGATTTCACATAAATATAAGGAGTATCCTCTATAATTGTATTTTAATGGGAAAAATTTAAAAAAGAATTCAAATTTTTTTTTCTAAATTTTCAGTTGGCACCCAATGCCTGAGGAAAGGCCAAATTTTACAACAATTTTAGAACGAATTGGATATTGCATGCAGGTGGGTTGTTTAATTTAAAATTATTCAAAAATATCTTAAATTTAATTAGAATAGACAAATTTGTCCATTTAAGTATATAGTTATAGTGTAGTTGTGAAAGTCAAAGTTCAACGAGTTTGGAAAATTACCCTTAATAATACCTATACTAGGTATGCCTTTTCTTATTTTTTCATTAAAAAAGTAATTGAAAACTTATCCTTATATTATCCATATAGACATATACAGTAGATAGGGTACTTTTAAAGGATAAGAAAAGTGTAGGTGTAGATATCCATATGAAATATTTAGTATTTTTTTTCCATATTATATGTATTTAGTTTGTAATTGAGATCTCAGCATGAGGGTTTAACTTTCTCCAGAAAAAAAAACTTTGAAGTATCTGTATTCTGTATAATCTCAAAAAAATAGCTAATATAATCTGGAGTAGTAATTTTTCTAAATAAAAATACCTCGAATAACATCATAGTAAATAAAGTATATATTACCTTTTATCTTTTCATATCCTTATCCTTATACAAGTAAAGGTTCATCAATATAATTCAGACCTAGTATTCAGAAAATTAAAATATCTGAAAATTTTTAGGAAATTTTCCAACAATTTCAGATTCAAAAGAAGAGTATCTTTAAAATTGAATTTTTGTAAATTTTCGAGCTGCATTTTAAGCTTTGGAATTCAACTTTAGTTCTTTATAGAATTTTTTTTGCACAAATGAACCTTTACTTGTAATTGGAATTTTGCTGATTTGTCATTGTTTTGTGTGTAGGCATGATAAGTATGTAGGTGTTTAATAAGAGTAGGATTTGTATTAGTTTAAATTAAATTTTTTGTCTGATTTTTTAGGATCCAGAAGTAGTCAACAGTCCTTTGCCCGTTTTTCAACGCCCACCCTCGTCAGAGCGTGACCAAACTTTGGTAAATACTAAATATTTTGTAAATTTTTTTGACAAAAATTTTTTGCCAATTTTTGTAGATGCGACCCCCGTCTAATTCTGACGATTCTTGTTTAAGAATTGTACATGGACATCGATTTAGCAATGCAACGTATGTCTATAAATCTTGAAATTTTTGAGAAAAAAAAAATTTAAAAATTTGCTTTTTTAGGACAATGAGCTTGGGAACAGAGCCAACTTCTCCGAATTCGTCCACGGCAGATTACCTAGGTAAAAAATGTTCATTTTACTTGTAAAACCAGCAGGAAATTTTGAAATTTTAATATATTTTTGAAATATTCCAGTTCCTTTAACACCTTATTCATATGCTTCGGTTTCCGCTGGCGGATTCGTTGGTAATTAAAAAATAAAATATGATAATTTTTCAATTAGGTAGTTTCTATTGTTCTAAATAGAAAATTATACAGGGTTTTCATAATAGTGTAGAAAAAGGAACTAGACAAAAAATTCAAAAATTTGCTTTTGAATGTTAAACCTCATATATAAAGACCAGAAAGTCCATTATAATTATCACTCACGTATCAGTAGATATCCTTTGAAAAATTCTGGCAGATTACTATACCTATCATGAAGATTTTCAAAGATTTGAATTCGATTTTCCAGTATAAAATATCCAAGCAATTTTTTGTAGATTTTTAATTCCGAATAGTAAAATTGAATGATAATTTTTGATTAAATTTTTCAATTAGATGATATTCATTTGGTACCTAGGTATATATTTTTGAATCAAAAATTGAAAAAAATGACGTATTTTGGAATCATATAATAGTACCCTAGTGTTACCTGTTATACACTACATATTTATCATGAAAATAATCAAGAATATTATCTACCTATGCCTAAATCATACAATGATAACTGTACTATGAATAAAATTGACAAGAATCATTTAATTAGCTATAATTAAGGTCAAATACAGGTGGCTCCGCATTTGAGAAACTTTTCTATATTTGTAATAAAATTGAAATCAAATACAAATTAACGTCTGTTGTCAAAGAACCTACAGACAAAAGGCCTACAAGCATCAAACCTACAAAAAGACAAATGTCCTACAGACAAAATCCAAGAGCCACATTTGACCCAAAAGACAAATGTACAACAGATAAATGGCCTGCATATTTCAGACTCCTTATTCTAAGATTTATGGACAAAATATTCAAAAATTAAACCAGTTTAACCTTCAGGAAAACCGACGTTATTGTATTGTTGTTACTGATATTTCCTACCTATAAAACTAAAGTTAAAAGGAAATTCAATAAATGATAATCATGTACAAAATTATAAATGTAAAATATTCAGATTGACTAAACGGTCAAAATATCTCTATTCATTGACTTTCAATGAGTGCTTGAGAATATAGCTTCAATATACTATCTGAAAAATTAGTAAAGTACCTACTTACATTTGTGTAAATAACTTTTTTTGTGTTTTTGAAATTCTACATACACTACTATACACTAACTATTACTGTCTAAAATATCTATGTAATTTTGTTTAATTGTAACAAAAAATCAATTTAAATAAAGTGTAGGCCATTTATGATCTACAATTTGAGCAGTTAGATGTTTTGTCTGTAGGTGCTTAGCCTGCAGGCTATTTTCTCTGTAGGCCTTTTATCTGTAGGCCAAGGGCCGGTAGGCCTATTGTTGTTGTTGTTGTTTGTTTTCGAGTATATGTATTACCATATTGCTGCGGTAGTCTAATTAAATTAGTCTAATTGCAGTAGACACGGTTTACATTGACAACTGACTTTGGTTGTGTTATTAAAAGCCCCCTACTACTATAAAATCACTCAGGTTTTTGGCCGTCTAGTGATTGAGTGAGTATAGGTTCACTAGATCTATACTAAGAC
>JAQIXA010000051.1:0-77622 GCA_034699045.1 Nanhermannia cf. coronata Gr-Ori-00579 | reverse complement strand
TACTAGACTAATTTTCCTATATTAAATTCCTACATTATTAAATCTTTAACTTTACTTTAACTCATTAAACAAAAAGTTGCACTTGTTAATTGATTAAGAGAAACTTTTGTAATAATTAAGAACAAATTTATAATGAAATAGAATTGTTTCGAAAGAGAAATTATATAAAATAATTATCAAATTCCAGACTTGATGAAAGTCAGTCCAATTTCATGAATTTTAGGCCTAGGGCTTAGGGGTGGGCAGACAATTTTAAGGGTACTTTTTAGATTTAAATTCTTAAAATGCACTCGTACCTGAGAAATTTTTGGTTACTCTTTATTATGGGTATAATCTGTACTAATCATTTTAAGCATTTCATTACCTAGTAGAATAGAACTAAATATAAAGAAAATGCTTTATTTAAGTAACTATTGAAATTCCTTCTATTCACTAGGGCAAATTTTGAATATGAGTATATGTAGTACATATAAGTCAAATTTTTTTCATATCTTGAGATTGTGATGAGATTTTAACTTAAAATTTTAACAAGTTCTCGGGTTTATGACAGGCGGACATGAGTGCTCAGAATTTTTATTATTCATTCAATAGGAATTTAAATTGGAGTTTATACTTAGGTAGATCATACTGGTATAGCCATACATATTATGTAATATGTATATATAGGTAAGTAGCGAGCTAGAGCTGTAAGAAAAAGAAAAAGAGTCCGGAGATGAGAAATGGGGGGTTTCTCAAGGGGGCAAAATGAAATAAAATAAAGTGGGGATTTTCTTTTAGTAATACATACTCAATATGGTAGATATACAGGGTAATCCACTAATAAGACACTTGATCTTTCATCTTTTTTCAAAAGTATGATGGTGTGACATACTATTAGTATAAAACGGATTTTTCTTTGAATTTGAGTATTTTTCTGACAATTTTTTTTTTAAATACAGATTTAAGGACAATATAATAGTTTTTTTCAGTCATCTTACTTAACTTTTTTTAACTCAAAATTACTGAAATTTTTAAAATTTTCAGTTTTTAAAATATAAATTTTAGCCTGTCCTCTTAGGTAGGTGTGAATTTTCTAGCCTATTTGATTTTTTTTCTGTTTCGTCACTTGTGGGTCATCCTGTATACTTATTGTAGTAGTATTACAAGGTAGTAAAGGTAATGGGGATCACCTTGTCTCTGATTTCCTGTCTCATTTTTTCTCGTTCCTCCTCCATTTTCCTGTGTTTCTCCTTTCTTCGTTCCTCAGCCTCCCGGATCGCCTCAAGCCGCTCCCGCTCGGCCTCCTCCTCCTTCTCCTTGTCCGTTCCCTCGCTGTCATCCCCACCCACTGCCCCTAAAACGAAAAAAAAAAGTTTTTAATCGTGTTAAGGAAAAAATTTAACCCTGAAATCTACACTTCAGCTGAGCCTCAAAAAGGGAAAGTCGGTGTTTTATCGAAAAAAAGTTATAGGTTTACTTTCTCGTAATTTTGAACCCCCCGGCTATGCGAAACAAAGAAAGGAGCCAAAAAGTAAGCCAAGAATTTGACATGAGGACAAATGGCCTTCATAAATAGAAGTACCCCCACACTACCTATACCTACTTGTATTATAAAATGTATTATTAGGTTGTAACTATATATAGTTAGTATATGAGTAATAAAAAGGATAGGGAAAATAGTATAAAGGATCCTATCTTGGATGGAATCTGCCTGATATTTTGATTATAGGGCGGAGTAGTCGCTGAACGCAATGGATTGCAAAATATTACATATACAGATACAGGTTATTTGGTCAAACTACCATATCCACATTTGCCAAAAAACCTTAGTTGAATCAAAAATATACAACATTGAGCATTTTTTATACCTATGGTAGATATTTATTATTTAAAATGAGTGAAATAGTGGTGGATTGTGTATTAAATAGGCTTCTACGAGTATGATGAGAGTTTTTATAAAAAACCAAACTTTAGCCTTTATTTTTCTTACAAAATTGAGGTAAAAAATATGATTTTTTGAGTACTTTAAAGTTTCTACAATCTCTTAAAAATTATCTACAGATACATATATACATAGGTAGGTACATTTTATTAGAATTTATTGTCAATTTTGAATTTTTTTGCTAAATGGCCGAGCTGAATAATTTTTGAAAATATTTGTAATAAAATTTAACCCTGCTTGCTTGGCATTGAAAAAGTTTTTTCTATAAAAGAAAAGTATGTTGATATTAATATTAGGATTAGGATAGAAAGAACACAGATGTGCATTTACTTTTTATATTTATTTTGGTGATAGTTAAAGCCCCCTGGTTCTAGCTCTGCCTAGCTCTACTCATATACTTATGTGATTGCTACAAAAGTCTAAAAATTTCAGATGGATTCATAAATTTAATTCAAGGACGCAATTCTTGAGAATTATTAAATTTGGAAATCAGACTATCTTGGCAAATTGCAAATATATCAAATTATCCTTATAAAGTATTGAATACAGTATAGAATACTAACGAAATATACAAGTACGAGTAAATAGGTAGGTACCCTACTGTTATTTACTTTTTAAACCTACATACTAGTACTATTTTGTGCATTACAGAGAGAGAAAATTGCAAATGACACTTATGCTCCATTACCTGATTTTTTTTCCTATCTTGAAGCATTATTTATTCGATTTATTTTTCATGGATGAATTAACTTTATTGATACTACATTTCTACATATTACTGATATATAGGTAGGTTCATTTCTATATAAGTACAGTCTAACTAAACGTATGTCATACTATATCTCATGCACATGGCAAAAAAGGCAAATAGGTACACATGTTCATATACAAATAAAATCAATAAAAATAAATAAATATAATACATAGTTAGATACAAAGGTAATTACTTTATACTATGTGTACTTGTAGAAACACACTAATTACCAATATAAAACCTTACTAGAGTTTTAGGTATTTTTTTATATTTATAAAAAAATGATTTATATATTTACCGAAATATTAAATATTGAATAAATATGAAAATTAAATATTTAATAAATAATTTTGAGTGAATTTTACATAGAAATTTACCATTATGTATTACTATTTTAGATGCCATGCATACACAATTCTGTATATTTCATTTTTATTTTTTTTTAAATCATTTAAAATATGCAGGACACTGGACTAGTAGGTACTTGGGCTAATGTGGTAGTACCTACTATGTAAATATATCTAATATATATTTAATAATAATATATATCGGTACATAATTACAAATACATACATATATATGAATAATTTCCCATCAGTATATATTTTAGGATAAATACATAAATCTAAAATGAATCTGTAAGTAAAGCCATTTTTGGCGTTTGAAAAAAGTAGGGTAGATGGTTTATTTTTTTAAACTTTGTGAAATTTCCAGAGCTTTTCAAAAAGGGCAGAATAGCCCATTACAATTAGTAATTTCAAAAGACGAGCTATTATAATTTACAATAATAAACCACATGAACAAATTTACCCTGTAATTTTGTTTTTGATTTGCAAAAACTGCATTTGACTACAAGTTTTCAATAAATACATAACCTAAATAAGATTTATATGAATTGGACTCTGTAGGTTTATAAAATTAATACTAAAATCTAATTTATTCAGATGAAAATTATTATGCGAAAGTAATTTTCTGAAGAGATTACTCAAATAATCTTCCGGATCAAATAATTTCAATTCAATATTTCTCATATATTCTGAATTAGTTAGACAAGTACAAATAAAAGTAGTAGTATATGTATGTAGTATTATTGAATAAATCCACATACATTCGCATACAAGTACCTACCTAGATGTGTGCAGCTTTTCGTCTACCCTATTTTACCCTACATATATGTAATACTACTATTCGTTAGTATTTTGAAATCAAGTAAATGAGCCGAATGTTCATGACAAATTTTTTTTTCAATTTACTTCAAATATTCGATTGAATAAATTCAAATTAAATTTAAAATCCCTTTAAGGTAATTTGAGCAGATACTACTGATATATAGTGCAATTTTTTTACTAGGAATTCGTTTCATATTCAACTTAATAAAAATCCTCATTTCAGACATTTTTTTTTATTTTCTAAGATATTCATAAATTTCATAAATTGACAATTTAAATATCAAGGTTTTTTCATTTCAAACATCAAAATATCAGTATCTCAATTTTTTCATAAGGGAACAATGTACTATAGATTGAACTATAGTGTATAGTAAATATTACAGATACCCTATGGATTTCCTCATATCTGTCAAGTCAAACTTTGCCAGATTTAACTACATAAATCCATATCCATTGATTTTTTGTGCCAACATGATATATAATATATAATATAGGTATGTATTACTAACCAATAATTTTTTCTTTATTTTTGATGAGGATTAGACTTCACAAAGCAAAAAGGGTTTTACTTTTTCAAAGGACTACAGAAGAATAATAAATATGTCAAGTTAATAATTCTACAATTTTTGATTGCCAATGTATGAGAAGGGTAATACAAAATAAATTATTGTACAATTATTACTATGTAATATACGAGTATAATAAATTAAAGTGGATAGACACAAATAGATTCTTGATTAAAACCACAATTTCAAGTCTTAAATAATAAAGTTCAGGATAATACAGCAGAAGCCATATACTCGTAAAATGTATTTGTTATAAAGGAACTTTGGAAAAGCATTTCAAATTGTTAAAAAGTTCATTATTTCTAAATTTTTGAGTTGAAACGTCTTTAAAGTCTTGACTTTTTAAAGCCTCTGTATATTCCGTGGAGAAGAAAGGCAAAGTAATTTCTACCCTTGAGGTTTTAAAACTACGACTTTTCTTTGACTTTTTGTTTGACGCCTTTTTCTGTGCGGGAAAGAGCTTAAATTTTTTATTAGGATTTTCTTATTTTATATTCCATTTGTATTATATTTACTGATATAAAACTCTACCTAAAATAAGTCTACAAGTTAAGTATGCACCTTACTAATGCTGTATATAAACTTTCTCCTTGTATTAAAACTCAAAAATTAATATACTACAAATGTACCTAGACTTACAGAGAACTTAATATTTACCATAAAGTAATCATATATCACAAACAAAGCTGGAAAAAAGCTCAAAAGCTTTACTTTCTTGCAGTTGCCTTATCCCTATAATCGCCGTGAAGTCATATTTTATAAAAAATATAACTTACCTAGACCAATGACTTAACCATATGGTATGGTTGAGTATATAAAGTACCTAATATAATATAATAAAGATACAATGCATAGACGTATCTGTAGTAGAAATAGCAGCACTTATACATTTTGTATTACCTTACCTTTTTGCAAAATATTGTGGAAATATGTATGGGTTGAAGAGATTTATTTTATAAAAATATAAATTTCTTCAAATATAAGTACCTACCTACAAGAAATAAAATTATTGAGATAAGAATAAGTGGAAAAATTTCACAATCCCTATACTTGAATCTTGAGTATAAAACGAGAGAAAAATTATGTGAAGAAATGGCTCTTATACATATTGTAGAAGTACCTATCTACATATTTTGTAATTTATTGAGCATTTTTTACTACTTTAGATGGAAAGAATAAAATAATTTGTTCGTTTAGAAAACTTCTAATTTCCTACTTACTTCTTGAATAAAATGAGAATTTTGATCTTTCAAGATAAGTCTACTTAATATACGAAGAATTTTAAAAAAAATTAAAAGCCACATATTTTAAGTAAGTAGGTACCTAAAACTTTTTAGAATATTAAAATTCTTAGAATTAAAAAATTTCCCTATTTTAGAAACGAAGATATACAGAAAGTAATCATTTTGAAAACAAAAAAACTTAATTGAGAGTTATGTCTAAAAGCCTATTTTTTAAAACTTGAAAACTTTCTATAACATTAGGAATTGTGCTTAAAATTAATAAAATTAATTTTAGTCAAAATTTGAGAATTTTTTATAACCAGTGATACTCTTGTGCTAATATTCTCATATTAGGCAATTCGGTCTAAGAAATTTATCAACCCAAATATTTAATTTTATCGTTTCGAATCACATTTATGAGAATTCCTAATTCCTGGAAGTTTTTTGGGTGCACATATTGGTGTTTTATATTTTCAAGTGTAAATACATTGCAATATATAGTAGGCAGATTGTATAGTACCCTACTGGTACATATAAGACACTTGGAAAAGAATGAAGACTTGGATGAAAGTGGAATTTAATATGTATCATGTATGTATCATTTTTATTTTTAAAATACACCCTCGTTGTTCAACTTTTCTTGTATGCCAAAGTACCAGTACATTTCATTTATTTCCCAAGAGAATTTTTTTTTCTGTGGTGCATGTATTCTGTTCTGTATATAGTACTTTGGTATGTACCACTACATAATAATAAAAATATATGTACTACTGTTGTAATGCTAGTCTTAAATGTACTACCTATAGGTGTATATGTATATACTATATGAATAAAGTCTGTTAGTAATAGTAATAATGCATAATGCTAGTTGAAATCCAAAAAAAAAAACTATGAAAAGTGAAGCATTCCGGAACAATGAAAAATTCTAGTCAACCATCTACATATACTACACTAGTACTCGTACTACATAACATTGGAAAAAAGGACTGTTCTTGAGAGAGTAGATTATAAAGGCAAAGTTTTTTTCAAGAAATAGAAATACTGATATATGTAGCTCAAAAAATGCCATTTAATACGCTATCCCGACCTACTACTAATATTTGGTAGTATTTGACTAACCTAACTTTTACTACTAGGATTAAAGTGCTCTAGTTCTAAAGGAATAATAGTCTTTTTTTTATTTGACCCAATGCAAAAAATATAAAAAAATAGAGTTAAATCGTGTGATTTCAAATGGTTTTACGATCATTTTTACACTTATTATAGTAGTAGCTTGCTGTGTATATAAGAATTATATTTTAGGTATATACAAGCACTTGAAAATAATTTCAAGTCAGGATGTAATAAATTAAAAAGTACCTATATAGGCCACTAAAATAACAAATATTTAAGTATATTCAAGCCCTAAGCGCTTTCACCGGTCCTTACTATTATACATATACTGATAAGTAAGCTAAGCTTATTCTGTATGTATTGTAGGATCAGCTTGAAAGTAAAATTTAAAACCAATTTTTTAAGTTAATTTTTAAGGCATGTAAATATTATTCTAATAAAAAATCAGCGGAATTTGCCTCAGGATTGCATAAATAACTTGCTATTAAATACAGAATTTAATGCTACTACTATAGTAAACTTACTGAAGCAGCCTTATATGAGAATGTATGAAAAACTTGAAAGAGATAAATAATATTTACCTACAAGCAAAATTCCACCAAGGTCAGATAAATCATCACTTATTCTATTCTATTTTACTGATAAATGCATTTAACCCTAAGCAATATTCAAATTTTTATAGATACAGTAAAATCAAATTTATTACATAAACTATAAAAATGGTATCCATGTTCTTCATAACCCATAAACAAGGGCCAAATTGCACAAAAATATAATTTTATTTTCTGGTAAATTGCTGGAATTAATATTTTATTTTGAAATGCTGATTTTGCCCAACTTAATAGAATTTGTCATTAAAAAATCTTACAACCTACTAAACTTTATGAACCATTACTTGCTTGATTTCCAAGTCAAGTAATGTTTTGCTAAGTGCAAAAAAGTAAAAGTGAAATCTGTGCAAGTCAAACTTTTTATGATCTTTACATACACTAGGGTACGTTATGTTATGTTATATACTCAAGTTACTTTTCAATCTAAAAAACTAAAATCTATCAATTCGTCACAGGCAGACACATTAATATTCTGAGCCATATATAGACTCCCCGAACTTAATACTTTCACATAAAATGAGGGAAATTCCAGTTTTTCGGGTAAAATATTATAATCTTTGAACTTTTACTGTAGCTCTGAATATTCTAGCCTTTAAGTACTACATATTCTTAGGTCTCGTACTACTAGTCCTACTAGTTCGCTGGTGTTACTCGGGTATAAAAGAAGATAGTAAAAGTGAATTACACAAAAGGATTCTTAAAACTTTCAAGTAGAGCAGTGGAGCAAAGTTAAAATTCTTTTACTTTTTAGGCAACTTTTTGCTTTACCAGCCAGCCAGCCAGGCCCTGCTTGCTTCAGTGCGCCATTTATCAGGAATTGTGAACACCGTTAAAAGTACAGAGCTTTAATTCACGCCTATCTTGTCCTGAGACTGGCACTATGACTTTTACTACTACTATCTACTTGCACTTATACTTGTACTCTTATCCCAAAGACTTGAAATGCAATGGGAACGATGAAATACACTTATAAATACTTGTACTTGTACTACACAGTAGTCTTCAAAAGAAAATAAAATAAAATTCTACAAAAAGAACAGTCATATTTTAAAAGGGAAGACAGAGTTGGGCAAAAATAAATTGAACTAAAGTACCTAGTCTACATTAAGCCCTTTTATCTCATGTCCGAAGTCCGAACAGCTTTCCATACTTTACATGTAAGTACCTGACTGTAGGGTACTAAAAGTATCAAGATCTCTTGGAAGTATATAAATACTATTTTTAGTTGATTGCTTTTGAGTCTAAATGATATGTTTATGTCAGTTTATAAAAACTAGTTAAAATTTTAAATGATATCTGTACAGTTGGTATTTTCAAACGAATTCATTTTATCCCCGATTTATCCCCAATTTTAAACTGATTGTGTTTTATGAAATTTTTTTTGACATAAAAGATGTCTCAAGTTTACTCTACACTGTACTTTATTGTATTTATTTATTAACCTTAATTGGAATTAGTTAAAAACAGATTAATTTAGACTGTGTTTGCATATAATACTCCACTACTTATGTAAATTAATGATATTTTTTAAATAATTACTACAATCATACAATGAGAGAATGATTCGAAAATTAAAAAAAAATACTATATTTAAAGATAAAAATTGATAAAATTGATAAAATCAAAAGGGTAGACGATGAATCATAAATTTTTATTTGAGGCACATTTTAAAATCGCTAAATTTGCAAAATTACAAAATCTTTTTGCCCAACTATGCATAAAATTCTCACTTAAAATAAAATACTGCCTAGTAGCACTAGTACATACTACTGCTACTTTATATTTGGATGATAAGTCAGTCATATAACTAGTATGAAATCATCTAAAAACTGAAGTGCATTATAATTTAGAGAGCAAAATGCTTATACTGGTACTGGTACTGGTGCATAAAATTACTCAAGAGTAGTAATTGTTAAAGACTCTCTGCTTTCCCCCACTCAAAAGCCTTTAATTTGCCTTTTAACGAGATTCTTCACAAAATTCCAAAATATAGGCTTTTCTTTATATGTATAAGTAAAGTACCTATAGTAAGTTTATATGTATGTATGATCTAGTGTAAATTCAACTTATAATAGTATAATATGTACCTATATGTTATTGTCTACATGTTTTATTAAAAGTAAAAGGAATTATAAAAAGTAGAGTAATTCTTAGAAAAAAAAGATTTTATAAAAAAAATTGTGCTAATCAGAGGCACTATAAGGTGTTGAGGTAATTAACTCTAATGACACCATTAGATCTAGAATTACAGCTAGGTAGGGAAGACATTTCTTTTATCTGTTTTTCTTAAAAGGATTATCTCTTTTATAAATTGCATGTACCTTACATCACAAGTAAGAAAATCGATAAGGCAATTAAAATTCAAAAATAAAATTCAACACCCTTATCCTTTCAATTTAATTAGAAAATAAAACGAAAATTACTCTCTAAAGATATTTCCCCTGTTCAAGATTGTGATTAGTGATTATAAATTAAAATAACTAAATGGTAATTCCATGAATTTCTCTTAGATTTTATAAGATTCAAGAGGGAAACTTTTGATTTATTAACATATTTTATTTATTTAAAAAGGGAATTTTAATCAATGCAGTTAAATTGAAACAAAAAACTATCATGAAAATGCAAAAAGAATGTTTTAAAAGCGTGAAATAGTTTGCTTAGAATTCGATATTTATACGTACCTATTTCGGACTTATCTTTAGATCCTTACCTAAATATCATTTTTTGCAAATTAATTTAAAATATGCAAGTACGAGTAATTAGTTAAAGTATTTTACATTGTAATTTTTTATCATAAATTGGTTCTCCATTTGAAAGCCTTCCCTTTTGAGTATTTCAAAGATTTCGAAAGTAAAACTTATTAGTTAGAAGAAAAATAATTGGAAAGTTTTCTCCCCTTCAACTTTAGCCTTGAGATTAGATCATTAGTTTTTTTCATTATTGTGAAAAGTGTCTTTTTATTAAGTATTAAGTAATTATAAATTACTTTTGTTCAAATCAAATAAAGATAGGATGGGTGGCACTCGAGTGAAATAAATTAAGCTTATTATGAAAAAATAATCAGTTTCTCAGATCTTAAGACTTATTTCCATGTAAGTACAAGATGAACACCTGGAGATATTTTTTGAGCTTTTTGCAGTTTTCTTGAGCACCTTACTCAAGTAGGATAATTCATCAGGGATTTTTTTTTCTTTTTTCTACGGCTAAACTCATTCATCTTGCGCTAAACATAATGATGGATAAGTTTTTGCAAAAAGAAAAGTTTTTTTTGCAAAAAAGTAAATCCTAAGTGGGGTTCTGCATGTACAAGTACTAGTAGTACTATAAGATCGATTAGAGCAGGTAAGAAAAAACTTTTTATTTTGCTTTCGACCATGATATATTTATGTATTTTATATTGTTACAAAGTTTTAGCCAACGAAAAATGTGAAATAAAATGAAAAAGTATGGTTTTGGAGGAATTTTTTTTGGCTCACAATAAAATGTACCCTTACTACTACTAACTATATATAGTAGGGTATATATAGTTAAGTAAATGTAATAGTGAAAATAATATGATAAAAAATTGCTCAGCATAGACATTTGCCTCGTTATATTATTAATCTCAGTCTTGGAAATAAACTCCCGTTTTGAAATTTGAAATATGCAAAAAAAGTGTTTTAGGTTGAGGCAATTTTTCTCTTTACATACCTACTATATTTTTACTTTCTTATTTCTGGCTGGATAAACTGTTTCTCAAAATATGAGACCTTGTAGTGTTTATATATGTAAAAATGTAAGAAGAATAAAAAGACGGGCTATGTATATTTATGAATTATAACTACTAGTATAAAACTTGGATTATACAGAAAGTGTCTATATATAGTAATAGTATCTGTACTAAACAGTTTGCACAAATACGGATAGCTTAAATAAAATAACCTCAAGTTTTCGCTCATCTAGAATTTAAGAGACTTTAATAAAAAATTAAGCACTCTTATTCAGCTAACGGCAGTTTGAAACTTTTTACAATTAATCCAGTACATATACTTTAATATATAGTATATTTTATTAACTAAGTATAATTAAAAAATTCACATTTTCCACTTTTTTGCTAATAGAATAATACGAATATTCCACTACTTTTGAAATAGTTGCTATTTCAGAGTAAAGTTACCTAACCGAAGAGGATTAAATTAAGTAAGTAGTATTCTAATGTAGGTATATGTATTATATTGGCGTAAAGATTATAGGATAATTTTACTATTAGCCTTTAAATAATAATATTGAAAAGGGATTTGAAGCCATTGAAAATCACGTAGTACGAGTATCTATTACTAATATTCTGGATATTATCCATATATGCTTACGCAATTTTGAAAATTTCCCATTAAAAACAATAAATGAAAAGCTTGTACTCTGGAATACGTGTAAGATATTTCTGAGAAATATCGTATTCCAGAATTTCAATATTTATGCATTACGAAATGTTATTTTTTCTTTTAATAATAATAATAATAATAATAATAATAAAAATAATAATAAGCTCTACAGATAAAGAAAGTGTCTATATACATACATATACATTTAATGCATAGTAGAAATGTATTACCAATAGTAGATAGGTAGGGTACACTTGATCAGGTATTCTTTATACTTTTTTAATAGTAAAAAAAATCGGGGCAAGCCGGCGAGCGGATTAAACTCTATAAACTAATCCTTTTCACGGATCTTTTCATTCATTCATTGAATATCAGTATATTAGGGAGTAGGGAGTAGGTAGTAAAGTAATAGAAAATAAGAAAATACGAAAATACGAAATAGGTAGAGTACCTACTTACTTAAGTATAGATGGAAGAAAAAACCTCCGCGTAAGCTTATTCCCCTTATAAAAGCAATATAATTAAATCCTTGAAAAGGAAATTCCTCAAAAGGGAAGGAATGAGCTTTTTGGGGAAAAATATCCAAGACTCTGAAGTCTATCTATGTACTTAATAGTAGGTACTTATGTAGAGTATAATGCAATTGCAATGCCTAGGTATTTCTATTTTATTCTTGAGCCTGAGACTTACTGCTGAAGTCTCAAGTGATAGTGATAAACAATAATGATTGGGATTTCATGGAGAATAACTTTTTAGAAAATTTATAAATAAATAAATATCGGGTTTTATAATAAGATCTTAGACAGTGAACTATACTGTATATAAGTATTAGATACTATACTATATTGTAGGAAAAATTTATAAACTCGGAACATTTGGCAAAAAAAAACTTATCATCATATTGTAAATCAAAGATGGATTACTTTTCCACATTATTTTAAATTTATTTTGAATTTTAGGTCAATGCTACTTTTTGTTTTAACATTATCTACTCTGTATTTGGAAATTTTAATTGAAAGTTAAATAAACTATATAAATAAAATTAATCTTATAAAGTACGAATTTTTAAGATTCGAAAATATTTTTGATTTAGGCCTTACTACACTATATACATATCTAAATTTTTGTTTATAGAGAGTTTATAATAAAATATCTTTTCTTTAGATAGACTTAAATATTTTCAGAATTTCAATATGACAAACAATTTTTGAAAAGAATATCAGTGACAGTAAGCACTTATAGTACTATAAAATAAAGTTTTATAGGTACCCTAGAAAATACAAGCTGGGTACCAAACTTTGAGGATAAAAATGAGCAAAATTTCTTGTAAAGTATTTTGATAAACTTATCTTCAACATATTTTTGACCTAAAATCCGAGCAAAGTTTCGATTTCTCGAAAACAAAGTGGCTGTAAAAGCAATGGGATTTCAAGTGAAAATGTTGAAATTGAAAATGCATAGAAAGAAATAATAGAGTGTTGAAATTGAAATGGGGTTTGATCGAGTTCTAGATGTGAGAAAATAAATAAATAGAAATTATAGTGATAAGAAAAGCAGTGCAAGAAGGCAAGGCAGGGAAATTTGAAGTTTGGTCTGAAATTTGAAATGAGGCAAAAAAGAACCTGATGGAATTTGTAAGTTGAAAATTAGATGCTTGCTGGAATTGGAATGTCCAGTCTTTATTCCTTTCTTTCTTAATTTAATCCATATATACCTACCTATTACTACTAGTACCTAGTTATAGTATGTATATATGTATTAGTACTAGTAGACTGTAGGTCCCATATAGAGAAAACTGCATTGCAGTCGAGACCCATATAAAGTAAAATAAATTGAAATAAAAAATAAAAATACGAGTTGAGAATGCCGGCAAGTGAAAAACAAAGTGACGGAGAATCTAGAAATCTACAGATACTCCTACATAAATAAATATTCACAACTACAACTTACGACAACGGGTCTTTTAATGATAATGATAAAGTCAAAGACATGGATAAATGTATTTCCCAAGAATAAATTAAGAGATAAATAATTGTACATGTACCTATACTACTTGATGAAATAGCATTGCTAGTATTCTACTATGAAATAAAGTGTTTTCGAAAATAAATGAGATGAAAGTTTTGTCTCGAGAATTTGTACAATATAGGTACCTACTAATGCGCCCTTGCCTGTCGACTAAGCTGGATTTCGGATATTTGTTTTTTCACTACATAAGTACTATTATACAGAATACAGTATACAGAGCTGAAGAAAGAAAACAATATATTAGAAAATATTCTAATATTATTAAGTATTTTAGATGACTAACAATAAGATTGGTAATCACTAGTGTACAAAAACAAAAAACAATAAGAGGATTTGTACTCTGTTGGGGGTTTTCACTATAAGTATAAGTAAATATAATACAGTAGGTAGTACTATTCTCAATCTCATTACTCACCAAGAAAATCCATTGTCAGCTTTCAAATATAATAATAATTGTAATAATGAAGCTCCTCTTAGTATATACTTGTGAACAGGACAAACTTGTGTTTTTTTCTCAGAAAAAGAAAATACTTTATCTCCAGGAAAAAGAAAGATTTTAGTGTACAGACAGAGGATGAGAGAACCGACTTGAGCAAACTACTATCAACTACTACTCTTGATTTTTATGGCAAAGTCTTTTTTTTTGGAACTTTGGTACATTTCTACTCTTCTGGTAAATTTCAATCGAGGAGATATTCAACTAAACATATTTACTCGGAATAATAAAATAAGGGGAAAAAAATGAATGGTCTTATGTCCATTATTTTATTGTAGTAAAAAGTGGCAGAGCTGAGGTTCATTTTTTGGCAAGTGTGGTGCCTCACAAACCCCTTTACTTACTACCAGCCAGCCAAACTGAATCAAAATTTTCGTCTGGTGAAATCGATTAGCCCCTTTTGAATTCCATATATAAATACTAGAAGTACTATTAGTACTAGCAGTACTAGTACTATACTATATATAAATACATAATCATAGTATAAGTATGTAAGTAGTGCATGTGAGATATAAGAGATTTAAAATTCTCATGTTATTCTCAATCTTTGACTTTTATATTTATAAAGTACTTTTCTATGTACAGATATGTATAGATATGTATAGAGGTTTTTTGGCGGTATGAAAGAAACGTATAATGTAATGTAGTTAACCTTGGTCCTAACTCTATATCTTTTCCTCTCTTTTTTTGGGACTAACTTTGCTCCATTTCTCACATATATTTATCACGTACATGTATATGTACATGTAAAAGCCTACTTATATATTTCTTTGGGTACTGAAAGGTCTCGGGTAGTTTTACTTCAATTTTCCCTTCAATTTCAAAGCAAAACTAATGCTATGTTTGAATAACCAAAGATATACTTTATAAACTCTTTTTAAGGTACTTACTGATATAGGAGAAAAGATAACAGAACTACCCTACTGATACTACACTAGAAATAGCGGCAGTGTTAAAATGCGTATCTTCAACATAATATATCAACCTCAAAGATTTTTATTGCCTAATATATACGACACTACATGTCATTTGAAAAGTGCCCTATCCGATTTTGAAGAAATTTCCAAAATTATGCTACAACATATAAGAATATGTAGCAGCATATTTTTAGGTTGGATAATTTCATAATTTCATTTTACAATTCAGAGTGTAGTACGTACCCAATAAGGAAAGGGATATAACTTTAAGTTGCATTAGATTTTTGTAGTGACTAAAAAAACTTCTAATACCTATTATATCCAATATTCTCAAACATTTTGATAAATACCTTGAAATCATCTAAGGTTAGGTATACCTATGTATAATCATAAATAATAACCAAAAAATACAAATTCTGAGAAAACAGAGAGATTTCTTGAACAAGTTTTGATTTATATTCGTGTATTTACTTTAAGAAGACGTTGTATATAGATAGAATCCCAAGATTTTTTATATATAGGATAAATAAATATTGTTGATAAGAATAAGGAGAAGATAGATTTGATGTGCATTGAAATAACTGGAGCATTGATTTTCGAAAAATTATTCTGTGATTTACTAGCTCTAGATATGCTATGATAATAGTGCTTAGTATTAGAATGGGGGGACTTTGAATTTTTTCTGCTCTGCCTGTGAGAATGTGGGTCTGCTCATCGATGCGATGGAAATAATTCCTGGACAAGTGCCAAGTGCGGAAGTGCCCCTTTTTGTAGCGAGCTTTTCCTTGGCGGTTTTATCCTATGACGATTTTCCCGCATTACAAGCTATGTAATACTAGGGTACCTCACACTAACATCACAGTCTGCATAATAAGTATATGTATAATTGTACATGTAAAGGAGGTAGTAGCAGTAGAAGTAGAAGTAGGTACTTTTGTATGTACTTAACAGCTATGCAAAAATATCTGTAGTAAGATTTGAGCAAGGGCCTCTATGTAAAGTTTGGCAAAATCTTCATCGATCAACCCCAGTTGAGAAAGTTTTAGTTTTTGGTCGAGACCTTGCTTTCTCCTTAAGCCTTCTACTGATATTACAACTATGTACCTACTATTACTACTTGTACAAAAGTACCTACCAATTTACTATGTATCATAGTTCTGGTTGGTAGCCTTGTGCCCTATATTAATAATAGTGGTACCTTACTTCTTTTGCACAACTGGCATTAGTACTATAGTAGGTACATATTCTACTATTGGAATAAGTAATATTGGTCGAACTATTCTTAGATTTTATATCAAGAATCATTTTTATATGGAGAAAGTTGTATGTGAATTTTCGGCGAGCCACGACCACGACATTCCTTACAAATTTCATACTTATATAAATCCAACACGCTTACTCCCCCCTATCCTTATCCTTACTTACTTTCTCATTTTCAATACTCCTCGACATTCCATAATAAAATTACATTGCATTATATTACATACATATATGTACATATACACTTATCTGACTGACCTGGATTTGGATTCAAGTTCTAGGACATTTAGTCTGCCATCGAAATTACTTGAAAATTCCATATTATTATCTACATACTATATACTAATAATAATTACCCATACTTTTACTTATACTTGGATGAAATTACTCAATCTTGAATCAATACCTTTAATTATTTTAATAATGGAGTTTGAATAAATTCTGAAAGTGTCCGAACAAATAAAATAAAATTCTATTTACAAATTGGTACCTACCAACAGAAAAATTTATTTTTTAAAATTACATCAAAATTTGAAAAAAATTTTTAGTCCTTTGGTTATTTTTTTATTATTCTATCAATACTTTTTTTAGTCTAATGTGCTTATAAAAGTATTCTAATATTTTTAAATTTTATACTGATATTTATTTTGGAAAAGTTTTTTTTTATATTTTTATATGAATAAGTGCCAAATAATTAAAAACACGTAACTATCTACTACATATACGAGTACTATAGAAGTGTAGTAGAACTATCTGCTATCTTAAGTGTAGTTTGCTTCAATAGGTAAAAGTATTCGAATTATTTAAAAATAAAGCCTGAAATTGTAAATTATTTTTTTGACATTTTTCAATTTCGCCAAATGACATAAAATTCCTGATTTCACTTCACTTCTCTGAATTCATATTAATTTATGATTAATATGCATGCCTTTATTTGTGGTCCACGAATTTATCTGAGAAGAAAAGACTACTGTAGGCTGACCTTGATCTTATACAGTAAGTGAATCTTGGCTATAGAAGAATTTTCTTATATAAAATACTTGTAATACAGTAGTTCTAAAATATACTATAGGTAGATATATAAACAAAAATAACTCTCTCTAAACTAAAAGATAGAATATAAAAAGTATAAAGTTCAAATCAAACCTTTCAGTCTCAAATCACCAAATCTCACCATATACTAAAACTTGTATCTGTTTTCCTCACTAAAGAGAAAAGTTCAATCCTATCTTTTTACTTTAGGTTTTATTCCGTTTTTTTTTTTTGCTTTTTCCTAAAAGTATATTGATGTAAGTGTATAAAAAAGAAATGAAAAAAGATTGTTTTTCTTTTATCAAGTACTTACTTCTAGACTCTAACTAGTAGGTAATATTGATACTGTACTTGTACTATTGGTATTGCACAAGAGATATTCGTATAGGAAATGCAAGTACATAGTATGTATACTAGTATCAGTATTAGGTAATAGAAGTATGTCGTATATATTCTGTATACCTACCTACATAAGTATTTTAAGCTTTTAGGAACGAGGTCTAAATTTGAGACTTCAACTTATCGTATCGCAAATACTTTTGATATCAAATTCTTTGAAGCTTTCAGTTTTCAATTTTTTCAATCCGTCTAGAATTTCGGTTATTTTATTTTGGTGAAAAAAGTCCATTTCGATAGTCTCATCATATTTGTGCTTGTACACCATGATACATAATACCTACGTGTATGAGATTGTTCAGGTCAGATTCCTAAATAACTTTTTTCTATTAAAAAAACTACCCATAGTTTTTCTAGAAAAATTCCCTCAAGAGTCTCGGATTTTATGTCAACTACTACATACTAGTAGTAAGTACTACACTAGTACTACTGATAGTACTGGTAATATAGTAACTTCTTGTAATTTAATCCCTCCATTTGGATCTAATCTTTCCTTGGGTTAATGGAATATTAGAAGGTTTATTGGAATAATTAAATCTTGACTTGGATTTCTCTAATAATAAAGCTCAACAAAGCACATATTCTACTGGCAGTAATATTAGATACTATCATTATAATTACGACTAATAGTATACTCGTAGTACTATATACATCGTACTAGTAGGCAGTAGGTATAATACTGTGACAACTAACTGTGTAATAATAGCTTTTATAAGTAATAGTCGGGTTTCGTTTCACATCAATTTGAGGAGAAGAAAAGTTAATGTGCCCGTAAAAAAGAGAGAAATAAGTTCGGCCTGCAATTTAAATTATTACCACAAGTGATATATAACTTTAACGAAACTTTGATTCAAATCATTTCTCACAAAAGTCTTACAAACTTTAGATACTTTCTAAACCATTAGCACAACCATGCAGTAGTACATTGTTACTCAAAAATCAATCTACAAGAGCTCTCTGTAAAAATCCTATAAAATCCCTATTCAAATTTCTTAAAAACTTTTACCGTTAAAAATACACAGTTTTCAAATAACACCTTACTACTATCTAGGTATGTAATATAAAAATCAATTTTTTTGCCAAGATATGGGAAATTATCAAGGTTTTACGTAATTTTAGAAATAATTTCTTAAGAAAAAGTACCAGTACTTAAAGACATTCCTCTAAAAGTTCAAAGTAAATATCTTTTTGAGTTATCCGGTACTTGTTATACTTATGTAGTAGGTTATATACATACCCTTATACTGTATATCAAAAAAAATAGTATTTTAAATCATAGAAAATGCCTTGAAATTGTGCCGTATTTTTAAACCCTTATAAAATTTATTTCTTGGCTTGACTAAAAGTCAGTTAAATTTATCTTTTTGAGGCTTTTTCAAGGGGTTTATTATTAGTTTTCTAAATTCCAAAAAATTAAGGTTGTCATACTTACCTTTTACGGCATTCAGCTTATTGCCAACCATCTGCTTGGCCACGAAAGCGGCCATTCTGGACCTTTTATGGTGATTCCTGGAGTGTCCGGCAAAAAATCTTTTTATTTATTTTTCCTTGCTCTTCTCCTTTTTTAATAATCTGAAAAAAAGAAATATTTTTTAAATATATCTACACTAGAACTAGTACATACGAGTACAATAGCAAAGCTTTTTCAATTTAATTCTAAAAAACGTGTTTTTTATCTTTTTTTATCTTTTCATAATCATAAAGTAAGAGTATATGGAGAGAGGGATTGAGGACTCGTCCTTTTTATTGGGTATGTATGGAGAAAAAGATATAAAATTGGTTTTTGAATTGAAAAACTCTTGTAAAACAGAAGATTTAAAGTTCTTTGAAGATTTCTTAATATTACAAGGCAAATATACAGAAAAAAACTTCAATTTATGTATTTACTTCTATCTCTATCTACTAACAATAAGCATATGTCTCTTTTAGTTCTAGGATAGATACTATAGGGTAAATGCTAGTATAAATAAGTATAAGGTAGTGATATTATGAGGCCAAAAATTTAGTTGAGATAAAAGGGCCCAATTGCAGATCAAAGAATTGTCAAAGGACTTTAGGATTTAAATTACTAAAAGGAGAAATTCTCAAAGTCGAGGATAATTGAATACTCGTAAATATCTATCTATGATATAAACTTGTCAGTGTTATTAAAAAAATCCTGAAAATCTGCCAATTTCAAAATGTCAAATCTATGTACCCTACTATTAGTCAGTATATTATACACCTTTTCGTAAATAGATATATAAAAAAAGATAATTTAACAATCAGATTATACTGATAGTATTTAAATTTTACTACCAGTATGATTTATTTTGATTTTTTCATTTGACCTTGTGGCCGACTTATATTTTGAACAAATAAGAATATAATGGAATAAAAGAAAGAAATGTAATAAAGATTCCAATTCGGGTCGATATATATACCCTTGTATATACATAATATATCAGTAATATGTATATGTACCCTTTTATACTGAAATTTTCAATGGTATATCAATGGAAGATAATACGAGTCCTAATAATAAGTGAAAGTCTGGCACACATGCACAAATTCTTTTACCCATATACTTACATACTTAAAATATTTTCTATAAATTGTATTACATATTGTTCAAGTAGGTACTATCTGTAATATTAGATAGTATAATGTGTCTAAGCACTATAGACTATCTCATTATAAGGGTATAGGAAAGGGTGTCGAAATTTGGCCCACTGCCCAAAATCGAGACTTTGAGACTTTTGCCATATAACCATTAATAAATGGTATGGTAGTACTACCACTGGGGAAAATGTTCTATTTGGGAATAATATTCACACACTTAGGATCACCAAGAGAAAATATTTTATAATACTAGCTAGTATTCGAATACCCATTACGCCTATATGTACTATCAGTATATGAACTTCATTTTCATTCTAAATCTCTGGTAGTTCCATATTATAGCAGTTGGTCAATGAAACAATTGGTCAAAAAATCTGATATATGTTTATCTAATTTTATAAGATGGTAAATATATTGCAATTATTAAGCATAAATATACCTAGGTATATTTTCTAAAAATGGCTTTTCATAATATAAATACTAATCATCAATAGAAATCCATATCGATTCATTCATTTTTTTCTGATAAGTATTGATAGATCTATTTTTGATAAAAAATTAGAGAATATATTGATTAAAACTTTATTTTAGACGATAGAATTACTGATATTTCTTATAATATCATTCATTTAATACTACTGTATGAAATATGAAAATATGAAAAAATAAAAATAATGAAATATGAATAATAAACTATATTGTTTTTTTGCCCAAATGTGATGCATATGGCCCAAATTTAGGGGTGCTATTCGGTAGTCTAAAATACAACACTTTATTTCTAGCATACACATATGTTAGGCACATATAAAGTATGTATGGTACGTGTGTGCATTATCATTAGTCAGATAGTGTTTGTAGATTCAGAGTTCGAAAGTTTAGCCTAAATTTGAGATAAAATCAAAGTGGTTGTGAAAAAAATGAGTTTTTCCCGCCGCCTCTCTGGACCATTAGAAGATTACCACATTCCCTTGACCCACTTCAATCTTTTTCTTCATGACCATTTCCATTTCCAGCCTGATTTCCATTTCCCAAACACGAAGTCAAGGCCTTCGATTCGAAAAGCCCACAAAAAACTCAAAACCGAAAAAAAAAACTTGAAGATAACACTAGAAATATTAAGAGTTTAAAGTGTGCTCGTGCTGATCCCCCCTTTCCATGTTCTACAGATTCTCATAATTATTTAAACTGACCTAGCTTACTGGAAACTCCCAAGTAGCAGATTAGAAACCACAAAAATAACTATTATCCACTTAAATGATACTTTTATA
Source organism: Nanhermannia cf. coronata Gr-Ori-00579 (assembly GCA_034699045.1). Taxonomy (NCBI): domain Eukaryota; kingdom Metazoa; phylum Arthropoda; class Arachnida; order Sarcoptiformes; family Nanhermanniidae; genus Nanhermannia; species Nanhermannia cf. coronata Gr-Ori-00579. The sequence goes on along the minus strand of JAQIXA010000051.1, from coordinate 55,906 downwards.
CTAACTACCAATATCAGTACTAGTACTATCAATACTATATCTATATCTATGTATGCAATGAGCTTAAAACTCAATTTAATTTTCATCAAAAGCTTTTAACTTTAAGTACAAATAAAAAAAGTGATACAAATACTTAAATATACAACCATACTATATTACTACAGATTCGAATATTTTAAGAATTCTAATGTTTAGGGAAAGCCTTTAACTACTACTATCTGATCTGTATGAAGTGATATTGTAAAATCGATATACAAAAACCCTCTGAAACTATTTCTCCTTTTGATTAAATTACTTTGATCAAATTTCCTTCTCATTTGGAAATGTGTACGTAATGGAAAATAATATTTAAAAATCGGATATTCAATATAAATGCTTTTGAAGAAACTAAATGTTGTTTTTATAAATATGTAAGTATCTAGGTACATCTACCTATATATAATCTATGTGGTAGGACTTTGTAAAGTTTTCAGATGAACCGATGCATATACGAAGATAATAAAATGAACAACAAACTTGAATCCCATTTTTAGAAAATTTAAAATTTTCTAAAATTTGGGTATTTTAGAAGTTTTTCCCCAATGTTTATTTTGGTTTTTTTAAATTTACCATTGCAATAGTTATCTCATTGTAAGTAAATTTTTTTAGAACATTATTTTTTCTATGGTCTTGACATGGTTTTTCAATAGTTCTCAAATCTACAATATTAGGGGTTCTTCCTCTGTAAGCTTATAAAATTCATGTTAAATTATATTTGGTACTCCTAAATATTATGTAAAAAAATACTTTGTTAAAGAAATGATTTGAATTAAAAATACATAATATTTTTGTATTCTTACACTAATAGATATAATATATATTTAGCTTGAAACTGAAACTGTGAGGTTTTTTGATACCAAAATAGTAGGTCTATTTGAAAGATTGAATTGATGTTTTCCTTTTCCAGGGAAAAAGGAAAAAGTTTTCTACAGAGATAAATAATTGAAAGGAATCTAAACTTTCTCCAAGTAAAAAGGCAAAACTTTTAATGACTATCAGTATCAGCAAAATATACTACATATCCATACCCTATATCCATACTCTGCCTATGTTGTAATGATATACCAACATTGGTACTTCAACATACTACTACAGAATACTCTAGTTAAATTCCCTATCAGTTTTCATTAGCTATTAAAACCGTCATTCTTCTATAAAAAATAATAACTATCATAGTGGGATTAGATTTTTTTTTCTCCCAAATCTAATCTACCATAAAAACTGATAAATATGTAAAATACTCAATTTTATACCCCCCTTCTTCTAGTAAAATAATTCTGTGTAATATCTTTTTAATATATTCAAGTTACTACCTTATACATACATATATCCAATACTCTACTACTATTGTTAGTATGTATACAAGTATTTTTTGATAGATTTTATACTATGTATAAGGGTATTTTGAATTATTACGAGTTATAAAAAGGGTATTTACATTTACAGATTATAAACTAAAATTCACTTTTGATATTTTTTTTAAATTATCTCATACCTTCGTATTGTAAGTACTTACCATTAGTAATTCTAAGGAGAAAATATGATTTGTAAAACACTCTTAATTGCAAAAAAAGGTTTGCCCTTTTTTAATAATATAACCTAGTTTAAAAAATTAATATTTTTTTAATTTTGTCTTAAAAAACGGATAATTATACGAGTATGCCTTAATTATAATTTTAAGAACTTTTTAAACTAGGAAGAGCTTCAAGTCTTATCAAAAAAGGTCTATCTATAGTTAGTATTGGCATATATTACAAGTAGAATAGAGTAAGTGTAACCAAAAAACTTTCAAATGCCACCTTTTCTTAAGCTCACTCACATGACTATTTTGCATATTATATATATTGGTATAAAAACAAAGAAATTTGTATTTTGATATGGTTGGATGAAAATTGAACGAAAGATAAAAAGAATAGAGAGAACGATGGATCTTTAAACATTTGCTGAATCCTCTACTATTGATACTTGGATACTTGCGTATCAAATAGATATCGATATGATGATGGAAAAGATAAAAAGAAGATTTTGTAAATTGATAAAAGATAATATTATGTATCGAAGTCTGTATATATATAAGTATCAGTACAAGTGAATACCTACATGCTTAGTTTAATGTATTTTCAATCTATTTCGTAAATTAAACAACCTATAACATATCCCTGGTTCAGATATTTGTGTGAATCTGCTGGGCCTTCGATTTTGCAAATCTTTTACAGAATATTACTCATTAACTAACACAAAAATTATTAATTTTAATTGAGCTACAAATTCAAAATTCAAATTGTTAAAACTAAATTAAAGTAGATATATCAGTATCATATATTTATTATAGCATTAAAATTCTAGTACTGTGTCTTTGAGTCGCTAGACAATCTTGTTTTATCAAAAACCAGTCGAGCTTTTCGACAATAAATAACTATTTTGTTTTCAGTTTACCCTTAGTTGTTCAAGAGAATAATATGATATTTTGCTACTTGTGAATATTGAAGTAGATTGAAAACAAATATGATTGTAACATTTTACACTACTACTATATTTCGCAGTTATTGGATAGTTGATAAAATAAATGAAATGAGCTTGAAAACACTTTGAAATATGAGCCATCCTCAAAAAATATCCAAATCTATTTGAATACCAATCTCCATGGAGAGTTTGCTTTTTTGTCGAGCCATCGAAAAACAAGGGCATAATATGGTAATAATAATAATAATATGCCCATGATCTGTCACAGATAAAAAGTATCTAGAAAAAAGCACCCTGATATCAAATGTTGTTTGAAGCTTCACTTCACTTTTGAATTCCGAATGTATGAGCAAAAGGTCAAAGTGACAAATTCCCTCAAATTCTAAACTATTCTGTAGATTCTTTGAGATTCTAAATTTAAAAACATGTAGACTAGACATATGACCTTACGATACATATAATACATATAATTTGTCTTTCAATCTGTGAAAATATTTTTAGATGAAGTTGACTGACAAAATATTGAATTATTTTTTACTAGTGATGTGATTATATAAAAATAATTGGTTGCGATAAAATAGTAAATAATTTTTATACAAAAATTTATTTAATATTAAAACCTTGTTATCCAAATTCCGGACAATTTGTTCTCTAATACTAATAATATAAACAATCATTTTCTGAGAATTTTGCATAAAAAGCCTAGATACTTTTTTAAATCAGTTTTCAAATGATTCATATAGAATCATAATAATTCCTAATGTACGACTAGGTAATTTGTAAAATAAATAAATTTTGAAAGCTGATATAATTTGAATAGTTACAGGAGATATTTCTACCCAGTAAAAGTAAAGCAAATTCTCGTAAATTATGCTCGTAAGCATAATACCTAATGTATGTTATGTATTTGTACGTACGTAAAATAAACACCATGCCTAATAATGTTACTAAATAATACAAAAGTATAACAAAGGTACCTATACTCATAGTAGGTATATGTACTGTTTAATAAAATAAAATATTTGGAAAGTAAATAACTACTTACTTCTAACTATCTATTTATTGATAAAGTATACTGACTATATCCGTAATAAACATACTTGTAGGTGCATTACGCAATACTATAATTATTGAGTATCGAGTTTATATAAAATTTCTGAATTCAAAAGAAAGAAAGTTCTTTTGACTTTGATAAATGACTTTTTCTCAACCAAATCCTCGTCCAAGTCATAGTTGAGGTCTTTCCGGTCATTTTTTATGTGTTTTAGCCCATTTAATAAAATAAAACAACATACATTAATACAATACCGATATGTAGAAGTAAGTATAGGAGATTAGATAAAATACACGCATTAATACTTTATTTTACTCTATTTAACAAGAAGCAGAAGGAGAATCAATCAAGCTCATGTTTATAGATAACCATTTATTTAGCCCGTTTAAGGACAATTAAATCGAGCATTATAAATCTTACTCGAAATGAGATCAACTTACTACACTACACAAGACCTACATATAATAATAAGTAGTCAGTCAGAAAAAGATTAAATATTCTGTCTACTAATTTTATCATTATAATTTTATAAATGATCTAAAAGATTTGACAAAACTTAAAATAACACTTTTAGTATCGAATCATACTACCTAATAGTATTGTATGAAGACAAGAATATTTGAAATTTGTAAATATATTAAATTAAATGAAATTTGTGTGTATTTTGATCTTCTTTCACAATTTTCGCAGTATTTAGTAATATAAAGAGACAATCCTCTGAGCTGTTTTATTATGTAAATCAGATTTACTAAGCCCTCACATTAATTATCGAACATTTTGGGGATACAAATAATATGCGAACTTGCATGTATCTAATCTGTACATATAGGTATTTCTAAATCTACATATATACTCCCTTTATCGATCTTTTTGCCAAAAATATAGTTCAAATGTAGGCAATATTAAGGTTTCAAGAACTGAACAACTTTACCACTATATTTTATAGGATAGGGTATTTAAATACAGTACCTTATACCTACCTACATAGTTATAGGGACTATTATTTATACTAACATAATAGTAGTTTGAAATACTAGAAAATACTTTTAGTTTAAGCTCTAACCTCTGCCCAAAAGTCCAAGTTGCATGCGAATACATACTATGTACTACAACAACAACTATTTATTTTCATCAATAATATATATCAATTCAAGGTAAGCTTTTTATAGAAACCCATCGGACCAGCCGTTTGTAGTGAAAAAAAATGAAATTCTGGTCCCAGACTTTATAGTAGTATTAAGGGATAGGCATACTAGTAGTACCAGTTGTTTTAAATATTTCTATGGAATATAGTTGTATACCGATACCTATGTAAAAGATTAAAACAAGCCAATCCATAAAATAAAAATGCTTTTTTTTACATTGCTATCATATGGTTATGTTGATAAGAAGAAAAGTTCTACTACTGCCTGGTACATACTATAGTTGAGCTAGTTTAAAGAATCAAGGTCATTGGTGCAAAAAAAGTAACAATTTGACAAATATGTCTTGTGAAAGTATGAGAATGATGTACAAATACAAACAGACGAGACTTTTATCTTTAATAAGATAAAAAAAGATAAAGAGAAAGAGAGCTTCAAGTTTTTATTTCTTGAGGTTCAAATCTAATGTTAAGATTTGAAGAGTTATAGTTATACATATATGTACTTCTAATAGTTGATAGTACGAGTAGTAATACTACTAGTGTAGTATGTAAGCAGTAGTAGTAGTAAAAGGGAAAAATGAAGGGAAATTTGTTAAAATACCCAAAAAATCCAAAGTTGACTTTGGCTGTAGAGATTTTTATCCTCCTTTGGTAACTACGAGTAGTACTTACTTACTCTTTAAAGGAAAGATAGTTTTTGAGTATTTGAGTTGGAAATACTACTTTGATTTATAGGAACCTTAATTCCATGACCTTTACCCTTTTCTGGTAAAAAAAAAACCTCCTTTTATACTTTTCCAAGTCCACTAATATCTCTACTACTACTCATATAATGAAATAATATTATCAATAAAGTACAAATACTGTTAGGTACTATATATGCTACAAGTAATTCCAGATAAATACTCGTAAAAAGAAAGCAAGCTAATGGGTCAAAAGTTATTTGAAAAAATGTCATAAAAAATAGATGCATTGTAAAAGTTATTCTAAAATAATTCAAAAAAAATCATGTTCAAATAAAAATGAGGGGGAAAATGAGGTTTATGAACTGTGTTTATGTTTATGTTTATGAAATGAAGCCTTTTAAGTTTATACTACTCGTATCAAACAAAAAATAAATGTACAGAAATAGCAGCAGTAGTACTTAATACATACATACAAGTAGTAGCTTTTATTTCTTTTCTAAACCTAACCTAGTTTTATTGTATGTAAGTTGAGGGAAATTGATTTATAAAAAATTACCTTTAAAATGCTCTAAAGTCTCAACAGTTTTATCTCGAGGCCTCCTGACACATTTAAAACTACTGATAGGCAAGGTACGTGAATTCAAACTATGTAAATACTTGCATTTATACATATTATAGTGAATTTCTAAAATACTTTCATACCTACAAATATACATATCTCTTGACATATATTTGAGCCAAGGAATAAATCGATTACTTGAAGGTGGTACATAGTGGTAGGGCAAGAGCAATAAAAAAAAGTAAAAAAAAAACACAAATCTAGTTCTATAACACCTATAGGTACAATATTAGGTACCGATAGAATACAAATGAAACAAATTTTTCCTTCAAAAAAGTACTTTTTTAACACTCGTATAAATACCTACTACATACTACAAATATACTTTAGTACAAGAGAATATTTATTGCTAATGGTTCAAATTTTAAATAAATACCTTACTGAAAGTATACACATGTAGGTAAATAATTAGCTAAATGTGTTTGGAAAAAAGGTGGTCTTGAATATATTTTCCAGGACATTACCTTACACAGAACTTTATTAGAATTGTGTTTGCATGTGTACCTACACAAGTTAACAATATCTTACTACTACTACATACATATACTAACAGTACTAGTACTATGTACCCTACTAGTGGAAATGGTAAGGTGGAAATGGTAAGTAAATAATAAAAAATTCAATGGAGCTCTCTCCATCTCTTTAAGTAAGTGTATTTACTTAATCCTTTTTTTTGGAAAAAATAAAAAAAAATCTGCTTCTATTCTCAACCTATCAAGTGAAGTTGTTGGTCTGTATTTCACTGATTATGCAAGCACAAAAGTAGTACAAGTAGTAGTACATATAATACAAGAGCCCTTGGCAGATTTTTTGTGACAATCAGATGTAAAAATAATATTAATTGTGCCCGGTTTCTTATATGATACTCTTAAATATACAGACTTAATGAGTCTTACAATACCCTACTACTAATAGTAGCAAGATTAAATACTATATAAAAATGAGTATAAACTTGCATTATAAAGGAAATAATAAGATTAGAACTACAATACTGAATTGTAAGTAGTATAACTGATATAACTATCTATCCGTAGGTACTCTGTAAGGTATCCTATATCGAAGGTGCGGGTGGATTACAAAAATTTCTCAAACAAATGTGAAACTCAAAACCTGAATTAGATATTTCAAGTTTATTGCAAGGATTTGACTCTCAAAGTAGCGAGAGCTTTGGAGCTTTCACTCGGATTTGGGGACATTGAGATTGTAGATTATGATTTTATTTATTTTGTCCTGATTTATCTAATGTTTAAGCGAGTAAATTGAAGGTTTTTGCAACTCACCTGGATTTATTGAATGTGATGAGAATGAACGAGAGAGAGAGAGAGAGAAATTTTTAAATCGAGGTTCTCCCAGTCAAAGAGCTAAGAACCAACTGGGTCCAGTTTTGAGAGCGCAGGCGAGATCCATTTGAAGCAAAATTTTGCCTTTCTTTTCAGGCACATGGCACAACTATCCAATATTATCCTACCATACCCAAACTTACACTGGTCTGGTACTCGTAACTGGTAGTATAAGCTAACTATGTACCTATGTACTAGCACTGAAAGTTAGGTACCAATCATCAGCATATACATACAATGTTCTGATATAAAAAGTTATATAAATAGTAGGAGTTTAGTAAGTAAGTACTTGTACAACTGGCTTTTTCTCCAGCACCCAGTGCCTTCCAGTCAGTACTGTACTGCTGTCTTTCCGTTTTTTTTCTATGTATTTCTCTTGTTAAAATTTGGTACTCGGTCCTGGTCCTGATATCGATTTCGAACAAAACTCTCGGATTCCAATCCAAAAAGCCCAAACCCAAGATATACCAACTAGGTACTACTAACTGTAGTAAGAAGTAAGTCCTAGACCGTCTCGCTTACATGCATACAAATGCCATTCTCATACACACATGGAATTACTTGTATACTATGTACTAGTGTAATATCTACTTGCAGCTAGAATATAAATGCATTAGAACTGGTCCTATAGACTGGCTGGCTTGACTAGTGTAAATGAGAAGGACTCAGCAACATAGAAAGAGTCAGAGGAATTGTGTCGGAATTCGAATGAATGCAATTCTAAGCATTACAATCCATTTTTATGGAAATTCAAGAGTATTGCATAACAGGTCTAGGAGTCTACTTCGTACATACTACAAAGTACTATTTTGTAGGTAGTTGTATATTGTTGGAATTGAATGCTTTCTACGAGACTTTCTTTTCTCCCCTGTAAAACTTACATACCTTATCATTTTACTGGGGCTTCCTGTGACCTATCTCCTGCAGACCATCTCGGCAATAACTATAAATATAAAGATATGAGTATGTTATTTTACAAGTACTAATGTGTTATATACATACCTATAGGTAGGTACTATGTTAATAAAGACTTTGTTGGTCTACTTCCTAAATTACATTTTGGGCTTAATTAGAGTAACCTTCAAGTTTATTTTACCGTGGTCTACCATTACATAGATACCCTTTGGATTATCCTACCAAGTTTAATTACATTCTATAAAGAAAAATAACTATTTTCTAGACTAGATACCATATATACATATTATTATCCATTCCAAACCTATGAATATAATGCATTAAATTATTTTATTTAGCTCGCATAAATACTACTTATAAGTACTCAAAATAATACCAGTACCCTATATATAGGTACTCAATACGGATATTCATTTTTCAGGATTTGTTTTGAATTTAAGTATTTTGAGTACAAAGCAAATTCTTCACTACTGCCGATCAAAGTGAAAAAATACCTATCATTTATTCCTAATAGTAAAATACATAATATTCTATATTGGTAGTCATATACATATCAGTATTAAATAAATAGCTACCTACCTAGGTTATAAAACTTACTAATGTTCGTTTATTAGTAAAAATTCGAGCCCAAGTTTCTACTCGTAATTTAATTAAATAAAAAAAGTTTAGCTTTTGAATTAATTGCTCAAATATTGATTAGACTCAAGACAAAAATAAGTTTTCTATATAGATACTCATGCTGGCAGGTAGATTTAGGATACTCAATTATAATTTGGCAATTTTATTCAACTTTTTGAAATAATTATTAATTTAGTTATTATTGATCAAAAAATTGATCTTGGATCAATTAGTACGAGTATACTTTCATAGCATAGCATAGCATAGAATAGCATATCTTTCTAATGATATTTACTTTGTACTTAAATGCTAGTTTTATAATTAAAAAGAAACATTTTTGTTATAAGGGATTTGTAGCATAATGAATATGACATGAGAATAGTACTTCGTATATAGGATAGTTTGGAGAACATCTTATAAATATACAGATAGGTATATACCCTATAGTACAAGTATACCCTACTGTTGTATATTATGCATTTAGTATCAAGCATATACTAGTATCTAATTATTATAAAGAAATGTAGAGATAAAAATGATAAAAAATTAATTTTTCCCTTGTGTAGAATATTTTCATAGAATATATTAGAAACTGGGATGAATGAGACACCTTATTTATTGTTCCCTTCTGAAACCTACATTTTTCTAACTATTTATTGGATATAAAGTATTACCTACTAGGTATACACACATTCTACCAATCTTTCTTAAAGTATCCTACATGTATGTACAAGTATATTTACTATAAAGTACTAAACATATTTTATGCAATATTTTATTACTACAAGCTTTTCGAAATTTTGCAATTCAGCACAAAAAAATTTCCTTTAAACTCAAAGAGAATTTTGAATAAAACTTTATACAAATAATATAAACTGTATTTGTTTTTTTTTTCAAATTGAAAAATTAGAAATTTATCAAATAAGCTGGTGGTTTTTAATACATATAAAATTTCCTTACGAAAGAATTGTCTAATTTTTGGAGATGACCAAGATTTTGGCGCGCTTATTTAAAAAAAATCAAAATCTTGAACTTTGTGCCAATTTATGGACATTATCTGATGGGTTTAAAAATCGAGACCAAACGCAAAATGATTACTCATTGAACTCCTTAACATATGCAAAAATTAGACAATTCTTTCAAAGAAGAATTTTACCGATATATTAAAAGCCACCAACTCCTTTCGAAAATTTTCATTATCAAAATCAAATAGAGATTAGCAGGGAAGCTTTATGAACCAGGTATCAGAGAATGTATATCAATGCTTAAGCTTATGAAAGATCGTGTATTACACTGAAATCTACTTATGCTTAATCTATAATATCTCGAACTCGAATTCTATGATATCACGCGTGTGTCTAAACTTTTCATCATAAAAACATTTTGTATTCCATGCATTTCTTATGTATATGTAAGTATACCTTTAATGTATAATATTCTACTAGTTACTAGTACTAGTATTTAGTACCTTATAGGTACAAACTACCTTGAATAATGTTTTCTACTTCAAATCAGGCTAAAAATATCTATAAAAATCTAAGCCCTTACCCTTGTATATCATTACCATACAACTACATAGTATCAGTATACTTTCTCCAAAAAAGTCTTCAGATTTCTCAAATAACCCCCAAAAATGGTCTATCAATGCTTAATATCCCCATCATATACAGATATGGAGAAAATTCAATTGAGAAAGTTATCCGATTTAGATTTAAAGTTTTGCTCATCATAATGCTGATGATGTTGGTTGAATTTTCAAGTAGTGCTTATACTGATAGTACCAGTACCTACTACTGCTAATAGTTTACTAGTACATATATAGACATAACGCATTAACGTTAAGTACCCTACCTACAATTCCTACTATTGGTATAAGTGTATTAAAATTAAAAAAGAGACCAAAACCACGATACTTTACCCTAAAGTACCTACTTGGACTTGGGAATAAAAGCCTTAACCAAGAACTTTTTCTCGGGGAAAAAACGTATCGATTTAACCATAATAATAGTTGAATAGAGCCCCTAGAATCTACATTGTTAAGTGCTTTTCAATGAAATCCCATTGAATTTGTGGTAAAATGGAAAAAAAAACTCTCGAGAAAATTCACAATTTATACAATGCTAAAGATACTTTCTCGCAGAGAAGGTTAAATTTTTGTATATTTTGAGAAAAATCCTGACTCAAAAAAAGTTTTGTTTTACACTTTTAAGAGAGTTTATTTAATTAAGAATACTTACTTTATGTCCATGTCCATTTTAATTAATTTCATTTTAAAGACTTTGCAAACTAACATAATGTTTTTTTTATATTTATACAAGTAAGTTATATAGATTAGATTAGAAACTTTTGAGATCATGTATATTTTAGCTTTTATACTGTATTATAAGTAGATATTACAGTAGTAAAGGAATTCTTACTCGATCATTATAAATTCAAAGCATTTAGTTTAATTATACAGTATAGGTAGAAATAAGTCATGTAATTGTTTTAGGATCGGCTAAATGTTATTTCATAACGTCTAAAATACGATAAATTATGTCAATCAATATCAAAATGGATTCATAAACATAACTTTAATATTGAATTTTTATAACCACTAAAATTTATATTGCTAGTATAATGTATGTACTGACTAGTGTTTAATACATATATTATATATATGCATGATAAGATAAGTAATGCCAATAAGTACGAGTAATATTACTGCTACTAGATATTTGATTTGATGACATGGTCATCAAATCAAACGAAAGTAAATGAAAAAATCAATTTTTTATTACTATGTATCTGTAGGTACTCGTATTAGATACTTATTATTTGCTGTATTGATTTATTTTACTAATAACTTGAAAGGCCATTTGGCGGAGTGGATAGAGCGATCATCCATGGTCTTTCGAATAAGTCTCCTCTATAGCAGTATGGTCTTTTCGATACTTTTCATACGAAACTTAATTTGCATTATTTTGCGAATAGATGAGCTCATTATTAAGGGTCAGTGTACCTAGCTTATCAACTCACAATAGAGATAATGATAAGATAACCAAATGATGTACAGTCATCTATGCTATCGAGAATGCGGGCAATTAAGCAAATCAGCCTGGCGCTCCGAATTGAATATCTTTATAGATATTCAAATCTTCTCAGAATCAACAACAACAACAACTATCAGTAATAACTTGATAGCAGGCATGAGACATGCACCTTTCTATATGAGTTTTTTAAATCCTAAATCCACAATACCATATGAAATGATAGCGAAAATTAGAGTATTGATTTACAAAGGTTGTAAATACAAATACGGATTTAAGTTTCACCTTCAAATTTCAATCTTATTTCGAGAAGAAAGCCTTAGTCTAATGCATTAGAGGTTGACCGACCATAGACTAATATGTATTCAGTATTCGCTAGTCGAAGTCTTGAAATAAAATAAAATAGACACAACACAAGTACCTACTTATGGTTAGTACCTACAAGTACAAGCAGTATAGGATTCCTGGTAAAGAATTTAAATTCGTAAAATGGTGGTATTTTATGCCATTTCTTTTCCTTACCCACTTTTGCATTAAATATACCGGATTTAGCTAAGGGAATATGAATAAAATACCTAGTATCTACTTACTATTAATGCTAATAGTTTGTGTAGTAAGTAGGTCTCGTTTTATATGGGTTAAATTAAAAATCGATATCTCGCTTATAGCTTGAATTGAATTGAAAAAAAAAATGAGAAAAGGGATAGAGGAATTTTAAAGGTCACAAATTGTAAATGCCCCGATTGATTCTCAATGTAAGCCTTAATAATTTATTATCGACTGTCAATTTGAGTACTTTTTCCAATTCATTTTGCCTTACATATTTATTAGTATCTAATATCAGTATCAGTATGAAGGTCAAACTCAATCTCCATTAAAGTCATTTATTTCAAATTTCTAAAATTTAAATAATTAAAAAATCATGGTTGAATTATTCATAAGTTTTGCCTTTAGCTTAGGATTTACCTAGATGCAAAATTCTGCTTCTAATAACAGTACCTATCTGCCTACATATAAATGTGAAAATTTTCATTTGTTTGCTCCTAATTTGATTAATGTAAGTAGATAATTAGCTTTTTATATATGAAGTTATGTATTTTGAATTTGATGATAATTTTCTTCAAATTAGGTCCAAGTCATACAATATAATCAAAAGTTAAAGGGTTCTGGTAGTATAATGAATTTATTCAATTTACTATTCTATACTTACCTACTATACAAGTAGTCTTATAACTATTCTAACATAAGAGTAAGAATATGAGTATAAGAATAAGAATAAGAATAAGAATAAGAAAGCGGAGCTGAGGAAAAGTAATTTTCTCTTCAAAAAAAGTTTCATTTTTCAAGGAGGGGGTAAATTGCCGACAGGTGCACAATTAAGACTTTTGATTAGTACGAGGAAATGTACTGCCTAAATACATATGTTCTTTATGGGTATGTATTTACATAATTTTTAAGCATTCTTCGAGACAAATATTAAAAGTAAGTAGGGTAGATATATGTAGGTATGCATGTATAGAACCTTACTACATATTTAGATAAAAAGTTTCGAGTTATTTCTGAGAAAAAGTAGAATTGAGGCGAGTATTCGTACAGAGAAGTTAATAGTTCCAGTTTTTTGTGACAATTGAATCACAAAATTAATTTGTAGAGTTTCTCCGGGTGGTTTTATTCTTACCGGGTAAAAAGGGCGTGAATAATTGAATAAAGCTCGGCACACTAATTGAAAGAGCGGAAAAGTTACACCCAGACAAGTTTATGCACTCAACTTTGAATCTTGCAGATAATTTTTGACAAAATACACAATACTATATACCCATAACTATCAGCAGTATAAGGGTTATACGAGTATAATACATACTTACAAAAAACAGACAGTGTTTAAAAGTAAACAGGATTATTTTACAAAATTCATATAAACCAAAATATTATTATATTATACGAGTAGTACTACTACTTACTATTTATACTCTGTAGTAGCATGATCATAATGTACTGTAGTAGGTACTTACTTAATTCGACCTGCTTATGAAGTACTACTATACGAATATTTACTGATACTACTAATGTATGTAAGTATAAGTACATATATATACTGACGATGAGGAAAAGTTTTGTTTGCTCAGAGATTGAAGAGGTAGACAAGCTCTGAATCACAGCTCATAAAAGTAACCTGACACTTATTTGAAAATCTTATTAGAAATACTTACTTATGTACATAAGTACATAATTACATATATACCGACATATTTTAGATACCTGATTTTGATGTAGGAAATTGAATTTAGGAAATAACCTTTTTTTGCTTATTGTAAATCTTGACTAATTTTCTTTAATTCAAATGTAATTTCCACATAAAATTTTGAATCTTGAGTTTTGAATTTGTATGTATTTGGGCATAAGATCATAAGTAGATTTAGGTACTACAAAGTACTAATATTAAGAATTAGATTAAGTATTAGTGCGAGTAGTTTTAAAAATTATTCAAGTGAATTTTTTTAGATAATCGTTTTCCTTACTTGTGTGATTATTCAAGTATAAACATTTTGAATACTATTGTAAGTAAACTTGAAAATATAATATTTTAAAGTTAATATCTTAGGTATATTATGATACTAGTATGAAGTGCAATCATGATTTGGATTTAATGTTGGTAAGTTTAAAAACATGCCACAATACTGATACTGCCCTACTACCCTAGTCTGAAGATGAGTCTGATTGACTGCTTACACTAAAATATGTCTATTATAAACTAGAAGATAATAGACACATACATATTTAGTTAGGCGCATATTTACCCTATGTATTTTATATTCTATAGTCACTGATAGATTTAGATACATACTTGTATTAGATGGAATAGATTAGCCAGATATATAATTTATAATTTATAGAATTAAAACAACAAGAGATTCGAGTTAATGGAAGAAGTAGATTTTGACTCAATTACAAGGTTGACGTTGACGAAGCCAGGAATTTATACAAACAAAAACACCTAAAGTGCATATTTGTACAACTCTATAGTATAAATATTTTCCTAAACTAAAATACCTACTATTTCTACTTCTACATTATTATACACTATTAGTGTAGTTTAGTACTATCATTGTAGTATCTAAAAATCAGCTAGGATTATTTAGTTAAGTTATTTTATATAAACTTTAGAAATTTCTAGGAGAAAATTACACTCGTCGTCGTTCCATTCTCTTTTTCTCGGTATTTCTTCTCTCTAATAATAAAGAAATGTTCAATAATTAAAACTTTAATTATCCTGTAAGACCAGCCTGTAAGTTACTGATACCCTCCGAGCATTGTACTAATAGATGTTTTACATTTCGAGCTAAAACTTTGCAAAAACAAGAAAAGAGACCCAAAGGAGTCGATATACAATCGTACCTTACATATACGAGTATACTAAACAAGTACCCTACTTTTTACAATAAAATTTTAACCTTTGAAATTCATAACCTTAAATATAGAAGAGTTATGAGAAAGGAGGATTCAAAAGTTTGTCAAAATCTGGAAAATTAATTTTTTAGCTTTTAATAACTTTGCTTGCAATTTGAGATTATAATTTTAGAGCAGCTTGTGCTAAATACTTACCTACTTCATTTGATTACAAAATTCAAATATTTGTACTACCTACATATTTGCATAGTACCTACCCATTAGTAAATTTCTATATGTACCCTACCCTACATATCTACTTTCTTAATACTTATTCTTATTCTCTTCGTTGTAGATAGATTACATAATATGTATATGTATTTGTACCTATCTATTAATTAAAATTAGATAGGAAATGCATGTACGTAAAATATTTCTGAATAAATTTTTTTTATTTTCTAAACAAAAGTTTTACATTATATTTACTTTAAAATAGGTGCATTAAATAATTAGATTACAATTAAATAACAACTACCTACTGAAATAAGTATCATACATAATATACATAATATATATAAAATATCAATACCTTCATACCAACCTCATACATATGAGTAAAATAAAACAATACTTTTAATTTGTGTTCCTACCTAAGTATCTACTTTAAGTATTTACGAATTTTACTTGAGCTTGGGATTTGAGAAAATAAATTAAGCAAATTAATTAAGAGTTAATACCTATGAGCCTATACATAATAAGTACCTACTTAATAACTATTTCTTATCTAAACCTATAGCATCTATACCCTTTATATGTAGATAAGCAAGGCATCTACTAAAATATTGTATTTCCTACTTATGTTTGAAATTTTGAGAGAATCAAATGCAAATATGTACAAGTCTACTGTTGTTAAGCGTACAAAACACTGCAACTGCAAACAGGCAATTTGTATTCTACTGATATCCTAAAAATGATAAACTTTACTTACAGAATAAAGTACACAAGTGTTTATTAATATCCATCAGGGCTATTAAATTCTTTAATACATACCTATGAATCGGGTACTTTAATGATCGTTTCTTAATTTATTTCAAAATCCTATATTCATAAATTAAATAAAAATTGTCGTAAAATGACATTTAACTGTAATTAAATCCCAAAACCTTAATTTGAAAATACACAAATACTTGAGTTTTTCTTTTTTTGACAACTCTGAATTCTTTCTAATATATAAATTCCTAATGCTAAAATGAAGTCCGAAAAAAATCGAATAAAAAAGCGCATAACTACTCAAACACCTGGTGCCTTTGGCAGAAAAATTTCGAGATCCTGTGCGTAATGAGGAATGAGGATGCTTTTTACAGATATTCCTAACTACCTACTTTTATACGTACCTATCTACTAGTATTTTGTTGGAGATATAAATTCCATGTCTTTCTTCATTTCTTCATGAAGAACCTTGATAACTTGATTGAGACTTTTTTTTGCTACTTAAACTTCCATTTATTTTTTGCTGGAGAAAGTAAACTTTATTGCGAAACGCCACGTACGAGTATCTACCTAACCTACCTATATAATATAATATAGTAGTATTATCTATCTGTTTACTTGTACTGGGATAACTATATAAAGAATTTAAGTGAGCTCAAGATAACTACCATTGCTATCAGTTTAGTTTACTTTTTGGGGGGAATCAAGAGGATTTTATATATTTTTATTTATACCTATATATATATATATATATAAGTAGGTACTAAAACATATACTACCTCCTACATACGAGTACATTACTGGAACATAAAAGCTTTCTATCAACTCAACTTTCATGTCTTGTGCAACTACCAACTAATGTGAAAAATATATTGGATTTAGGTTTACTGTTTAGATAGTCTGGCTACTGTCTGGATACTACACTTACTAAAAATAAATACTGATATACCTCTTATATTATGTACCCACCAAGACCATTTACCAGTAGAAATAGAGTGCTGGACACATTGACGATGTGAGATGCAAGATAATTAAGATAATAAATATGGTATAAAAATAAATGGGAGGATCTCTTTAGTTTTAGTTTTATCTCTATTTATCGAATCCTAAACGAACAATATTGAAAAGTAATTTAAAGGAAATATCCAAGGAATAAAAGCTTCGCAATTTGTGAGCTTTTTGGTCTATTTTTTTACTATTTAAAATAAATTAAAATTTACATAAGGTATTTAAGTAATGTACCTATATAATGTAAATGTAGTCCTTCCTTAAACTGCTTATATAAGTATCTATACTACTAGTCTACATAATATTTACTGTTATGTATAAGTATCTTTATTATAAGATTTCGAAGATCTGAGATTGTCATATTTTTCAAATGTTTTTACCAGTGAATTGACCATTGAATTGAATTGAAATAAATTAATAAATATCAGTATAAAATCTCTTTTTATACATTTCCTTGAATTTTCACCAATTTAACCTTGCTAGTTGTTCATGATTTCTTTTTTGGATTATCAAATCTTGATATTTTGCTATTATTATTATTATTATTATTATTGTTATTATTAGAATTGGCTGGAGATTTTCCCCGTTGTTCTTCTTGATTGTTAATTATTGACCAAATATCGGTGAGTATGTGTAGGTCTGTATTATTATTATTTGAAGTATCTTTGCTTCTTTCCCTCTCCCGGTTTTCTCTCTCATTTTCCTCGATAATTGGCTTTACTTTCTGCTGCTTCTGCTGTGTCTGAAAAATTAATTATTAAGAATTAATTTGCGACATAAGCCCTTACACTAGTACTTTTTATAACTTATTATAACTTATATATTTAGGTGGTAGTACAGATATATTTAAGCTAGAGTAGGATTACTTTTCTGATTGTGACTTTTTCATCGCTGATTTCGCTCGGGATTTGTTCGATTTCTTTTTCCCTTTCTCGAACAGCCCCACCACCACTGTTTCCAGTAGTACCACCTCCGTACCTGCCTGGACTTTTCTCTGATTTTTGACTATTTTTCAAAGTTTCTTCAATTCTAGGTCGAATTATTACCGACTTCCGCCTCTCTGTCTGCTGCAAATCCAAGTTTGGATTGACTAATGGACGATGTCGAACCCCCGCTGGCTCTCCATCAACTCGTCGAAATTCTTTTTCCCGTTGTTGTAAATTATGAGGAAATTGATTTTTTAAACTTTCCTTCCTACTATTTGGATTTGGGTCAATGTAGAGGAGCTCATCTGATACTGTTGCTGGTACTAGGAAAAGTTGTGGATCTCCAGACCTCCAGTTTTGACTTTGACTTTGAAGATTTTTTTGGGTATTTGGAAAGTTTCTTCTTACATAGTGAGGGTGGGTTTGGACTTGGATTGGGGGGAAATTGTTAGGGGCTCTCTGTGGATCTCTTTGCTGATTAAGGGTTTCAGGATATCGGAGAAAAGTTGAAACTTCTCTATTATTATTACCATTACCGAAAGATAAAGGCAGTAGTGGACTTTGAAACTTTTTCGAGTTCAAGTTATTATTAGGCAACCGGGTTTTAGCTAGCTGGTGATTTAAGCCTGACCTCGATGGGAAAGTTGACTGCTGACGTAAGACCATTTGATGAGGGGGCTGTCCATCATAATATCTTCGCTTGTAAAATTGATGATTATGAGGATCAACGAGTCGATATTTATTGTTCTGACTCTGGTGGTGTTTCTGCTGTTGTTGCTGATATAAATGTTGTTGGATTTGAGCTAAAGGTATTGGATTCGATGGGAGGAAAATGTGATCGTCTCGTCGTATGCCGGATGGAGGATTAATACTATGTACACCGAGTCTTTTTCTCAACACCATGGGACTATCCATCCTTCGGATTGGTTGGTTTCTTTTATTAAGTTGGCTAATTTTCCGGATTCTATTGTTATAGTAATCGTCCTCGTACTCATCATCTTCCTCCTCGAATCGAGCTGTAACAATGTTCATTCAGATCAGATAAGTATATTATGATAATGATAATAAAATAAAAATAAATTGTGAATTAATATTCAACACAACGAGCTCTTTCTATGGCCATTTGATGTTTTACTGTACATGATATGCATAGATAAAATCGACAATTCACACTTTTTTCCCTAAAGTGCTTTGTCTTAAGCATCTACCAGTCAAGAAGTATAGACCCAATAATATATATTACCTTTCTAGCACTGGCTAATACTAATGCTAAAATGTTCTAGAATTGATATAGTACCCTACTTACGAAGCAATAAAACTATTATAAGTATTAAAAAAGTTACGAGAGTTGTATTAATTCTATTGTTTTCTTCACAGATATACTGATAGCTATATCTAATACATACTTACCTAGTCAGTTCCAATACATATGTACATAAGTGGATTACTGATACTCTTATCCTTAGTTCTTTATGCTACACTACTACAAAGTATAATGGAGAAAGAACAGAAAGAAAGTTCTACTTTTTACTTAAGCTTTCAGAAATTCACATTTCTTATAACTTTTATCCAATTTTTATTCCATTTTATACTACAAAAGGTGACACTATATGCATTCAGATAATACAAAATCTTATATTGGATATTTTCAAAAATTTGGATTGGTGTTAAATATTTAATATTTTTATTACTTGTGCATGTATTTGTACAGTACCTAATATGTAGTCCATAATTTTACTTAAAATTTAGATTTTTACATTAGATGTTAAATAAAGTCAATTTTTTTTTGTTTTTCTGTCTGTCAAACTCAAACTCAAGCCAAATTATTCGACAAGTTTGATGCCGAATATTTTTACAGATCTAAACTAGACAAATCATCTTAACCTAGGTAGTATCACTTCATTAATATCTTGTACTAGCATAGTTTTTAGTCTTAAATTTTAAATAGGAAAGTATGTACTACCTATTGATAAAGAGAATTATTTGTAAGATTTGATATAATTTTTGTATTTTTCTTGATATTATGAGTACCTATTTATTATTCACATTTAAACAGTGTGAACGAGCGACTCATTCAAGTTTGTTTTAACTCTTTAAAAGCATTATTTTGATAACTTATCATCAGTATCAGAATCAGTAGTTATAAGTATCACGATCAAAGTTTTAATAATTTATCTTAAATCTGGAGTAAAGTTGTAAGTTCTAGTATAAAGTAGCATGACAATTCATCACAAATTTTTTTTTTTTGAAAAGAAATTATTTATCTTACTTTATCCTATAACAAAAAACTTCAAAAACTTCACCTACCTATCATCAATTTATCTCCTCAAATCTCAAATCCAGCCTACTCTCTTAAGAGATTGAAAGCTTTTCCCTTTCTTTTCTTTTATCTCAAAGTTTTTTTAGAAAAACATACAAATTTTTCAGCTCATTCATATTTCAATTTCAACTTTCAACAGCCTTTCAAAAGATATCAAAAAATCCTTTCCTTTGGATAAAATTCTACCATTAGTATGAATCATCATTTTCAAGTGTATTTTAATTTGATTTTTGAGCAAATATTGACTTTCTATGTTTACTAATTGCTAAGTACTAAGTATAGTACATACTTATCCTATAGTCGAGTACCTAATATTACTCTATTTCTACATACTAGTTGTACAGATGTAAACATTAAGAACACGAGCATATTTTTATACAAATATTTCACAAGTACTATGTACTCAAGAACTAATTTATCTTCATTTTTAAGTTTTTCCACACCAGCAAATAATATTTTTGCCTATACTTATACTTGTATATCTTGAGTATGTAACTACTTTATTAAGAGCTAATTATAAAATATGATGCCAGCATTATATTTTTCTGTACTATCAAATAACCAGAGCTCGAAACTTTATTTACTTTTTTGTAATAAATATTTTTTTAAGTTACCTTGAGGGAGTTCAAAGTCGAGGGGCTCCTGTTTTCTCCTGTTATTTAAATTATTGACTGAAATTTGCTTCAGAGCGTGAGGAATACGCAAATTCACGGCAGCCGAGGGCGACAAAGATTTTCGTTGTACTTGCAATGCCTGCCAATAAACCAAAATAATAATATAAATAAAAAATGAACTTTATATTTTGTGCTGCTTGTGTTAGGGCTAGGGCTAGGTCTGGGATTTCAGAGTTTGTCTTTATACCAGTAGATATGTAAATATATAGCCTAACAGTACTCTACCCTAAGTATAGTAAGTAAGGTTTAGAGTAAAACGAAAACTACAAGAGGTTCTTATAGACATTTTGCTCTTAGGAATATAGAATCAAAAATTGTTCAAGGTTTCATAAAATAACAAAAATATTCAAAAAAACAAAACAAATTGCCTACTAATAAAATAATAAAAAGAAGTAAGCTCGTTTTTAAAATATAAAAACAATAGTAGGTAATGTACGAGTATCTTTTACTCCTAATATCTTGCACTAAAATAAAAGAATCATTGTATCCTTTATATATCAGTAGTAGCTAATGGTAAGTACATTAGTACTTTTTATTAAAAATTACATAAATGATTAATGCTATTAAACTTTATTTTTGATTTTGTTTTTGGACTTTGTAGCTGATCTCTATATTATCAAAACTATTTAAGTAGGTATATCATCAAATATTCGATTCAGAATAGAATTTTAGATATCCGAGCTTTGTAAAAGTTTAACTACATATTTGGTATAGTCACAGTGTATAGTTTACTAGATAGTAGAATTAGGAGGACTAGGTAAAAAGTTTTTTATTTTAAAAAAAGTGGACGTGCCTTTGTCCGGGCAACTTTGTTTTTGGTTTTCATCGGGATTTGCTGGTTTTGTGAGACGTCAGGCGGAGACGGGATAAAAATGGGCTCGAAGGACGACTGGACTGGTGGGCCACCCTCCAACTCCAAATCTCCCTGGTGGCTGGACACGGGCTTTGACGGATCTCCGGAGGGTTTGATCTCAACCCGCTGGAAAATGTCAGAGGTTCATGAGGTATGACAAAAATACACAAATAAATATATGCACATAAGTACATACATACATACATACATACATACATACATACATACATACATACATACATACATACATAGAAGTACACTTTAAAAGTTTTATCAGGCAGTATAAGTATTTGCTTCAAAACCTAGATACTTGTACCAGTACAAGTATGGTAACTACTACTGATAGTTAGCAGTGATATAGATTTCGAGATTCGCTTCGCCAGACTGATTTTTGAGAGGCTGAAACTTAACTTGGAAACAAAATGCATAATGCTACTTATACTACTAAAAAGTTTAAAAAACCTCGAACATTTGTTGAAATATCAAAATACAAAATTACCTAACTACCCGGTATATTCCAATTTATGTTTTTTCGTCCATTTTCAATGATATACATACACATGTTTTTAAAATAAAAATTTAGTAAAGGCTTTAAAAATGGTTTAAACCCACAGAAAATATATAGAAAAACCAAAATAAATTGAAAATTTTTGTACCTACATACATAACTACTCTGTATATTATAATAAGTAGGGTACCCTATTTTTTTTAATTATATTTTTAAAATGTATGCATAATGAATACTGATTTATCTGTTCAAAGTAGTATATTAGAAAGTATGCATTTTTTCAAAACATTAAAAAGAAATAAAAGCCTTTAAGATTTTTTAATTTTTGACATTTTAAATTAGACCTAGTGACCTTTCTCTACTGAAATACTTTCAAACTCGACTTTTTCTTCTCTAATTCCCTCAAAATATAAATATCTAAAAAAATCTATATTTTTTTTGAAAAAAAGAAGAAAAGTTTGGAATGCTCAGAAACAGTATACCTATTTATTATATTGTCAAAGAGTGGATTTCCCATAGTCCGTGTGTAGCCCAAAAGCTTTGAAATGCTATAAATTATTCTTTTTATATCATTTTTCAAATACTGTATCTGTATTAAGTCTATGTACATATAAGATTTTATTAAATAAATTTTTTTTATATTTTTTATGATCTATGAACTTTTATATACATACTTATAAATATATACAAACTACATACATACATAAAGTAATAGTAATAAAGGTATGAATATGATTTATTGAATTAGACAAATACCTATCTACCTTTCCTATAGGAGACTGTTTACAGTATTTGCCTGTCTATGAGTCGATATTTTATCAATTTTTTGTTTTTTAAATAAATAGAGTTGTTCTCGGCACACTATGTATACGAGATAAAATTTGTTTTATATTAAAATAGTAGTAAGTACTCTGTATACCAATATGATTGAGCCTTTCATAAATGGATTTAATATAATAAATAATAGCATTTGGGAATATGTGCAATAAATTGATTTCAGATATTGTTAACTAAACCTAGATATATGATACATAATATTGAGCCTAGTTTTCAATCAGAATTTTGTAGCAAAATCCAGATAAATGATAAATAAATAAAATTAATACAGTTAAAAATATTTACATAGCTTCAAGGGGAAATTTGTGTAGGTATTTACTAGTGTGCTAATATTGGTATAAAACTTTTCTAATTTTCAATAATTTAGATTTTATATTAAATAGAATTAGTTAAAATCAACATTGTATCTATCAGTATCAGTACTAACAGTATAACAAGCAAAGAAACCCTTTGATGTAAAAAAAATTGCACCTACATGTATATCAGTAAATTCCTTTTAAAAATAATGTGACAGCAAAAAATTCCACCAATTTTTCATTTTTATCGCACACTAAATCACAATTTCAACCTTCAAAATCAACTCTTTTTATGAGTACAAAAAGTAGAAAAAAAAGTAGGTAATAAAAAGTATTTTTTTGTAAGGTTATAATTTAAGTACTGTAGAAAAACCTTATTATATGCCTAAGGATTAGGTTCTATTACTATGCTGCAGTACATAGTAGGCTGCTAATAGAAAGTACATTCATTATATGCTGATTACTGGTAGTACCTACAAGGAGTATTAAAGTGTGAAATATTTCAAGTGTAATTACCTATGATAAAAAAGAAATTTTTATAGATACTATGTTGCTATTTGTTATATAAGTAGTAAGTAGGTATTTGACCAAAGTGTCAGATTACTTGTCCCATAATGGAAAGAGAAAATAACAAATTGGTTTCCCTATGTACTTTATCTATCATATAGTAGTAGTATTAGTTGTATAATATGTAAGTAGTAGTACTGTACTTTTGGTATAAAAGATAAAACCAAAATTTAATATCTCGAAGTGTTTTTGATCGTTTTTGAAGAAATAAACTTCATATTTTATAATATTTTATCTGTGTATTTTGTATTTTATATGGCTTCACAAATCCTCCCTGTTTGAAGCTTTTCCGGGGAAAAATTTCTATTTCCAGCAAGTCTAACCGGCCTGAAGGAAAGAAAAAGAGAAAAGTCGAGTTTCGAGTATTTTCGAGTAGACACTTATGTTATTTTATGGTAGTATTTGTAAGTAGTAGTAATAGTAAGTATATTGGTAGTAATAGTAGCATTATTATGGAGTTTAGTTGTAGCACTTTTAAGTTAGAAAACTAGAGAAATTTATTTGGCTTAGCATAGAGTAGTAGTAGTAGTGAGTAGTAGAGTTAGTTAGTCAGTCTAGCAATTTGCTCACACTATCCACTAATAGCATTATTAAGTATAATCGTATAAATTTTGCATAAAAGTTAATGATTTAGTTTCAAACAAACCTTTTGAGTCGAGTACGAGGCTTTTGATTTGTTTGACGATGACATCATTTTCTTTTGTGTTGACAAATCCTTAATGACATGCAAAAACTGACCTTTAGAAAGAATTGGAATTCAAACAAACGAGACCATTAGTACTTCAAGTACAGATACTCTAGTATATTGATATAAATAGATACTAACTAAAGTATTGTAAAAGTATTTTCACAAAACAACTAAGAATAGGTATGTGACTATGATCGTTAAAAGGATTGGGGTGATCGTATATTTCTTGAAAATTATTGAAAGTTTTCAAATCTATTTTGAAAATTTAATAACTTTTATTTTAAGTATAGTGATTGGAAAGACTTTTCCGGCTTTTTACTAAATTAAATGCCTCAAGAAACTTGGACTTTCAAGGAAATTGTATCTTTTATAAATCATTACCACATACTTACTATCAGTAGGTACTCATCTAAGTAGTACCAATATTATGTATAGTCTATATAGTCGAACTACAGTAAGACCTTTGTATAAGGACTTAAATTTTGTTGAAATGAGTTGCTATCCGGTAAACTGGTCAAAGTGCAAACTCGACAAAAATTACACATTACTACATCGATGAGTAATCATTAATCATTGTCGAAAGTTAGATTAGATTTTTGGCTAAAAAGTTCACTGTTAAATTGTACCCATTTGCTTATTATGTCGATTTTGTATATTTTTTTAAGTCAGTACTTTGCCGAGTTTGTATTTTGGCGAGTTACCTTTGGTGAGTTGACATAGAATCTTACTATCATGTGATTTAAGTTGTAATTTCCTAAAGTTATAAGATTATACCATAGTATAAGATGTATAAGCCTTATGATTGGTCTATAAAATCTAGACTTTCTCCAAGTGAAAGTTCCTTATACATAAGTTGTACTGTAGTCAATCTAATGAGAATTTGTTTTTATTAAAGTTATAATGGTGTTTTACTTGAGCTTTCATCTATTTGATCATCATCATTATTATTATACACATTTCTCATTATCTCCTCTTGACTTGGGATTTCAAAGGGGATGCTTTCGTTATCACCTAATTTCACTATTTCCAGTGAGCCATCGTCGAGTCCTTTGAGCAACTCTTTACCGAATTCTTCTCGCTTTAGTAAATTTCTCGTTTGCTGATGAGAAGCCCAAGAGTTGGGATTTCTTCTATTATTATTATTATTATTATTACTATTACTATTATGGCTATTACTACTAGAACTAGGCCTCAATGGCATATGATGGTGTAATTGTATAGGTGGTATTGGGGCTGGTGGAGAAATGTTCAAAAGTTTTAAGCCCTCGATTTCTCCATGTTGTTGCTGTTGTTGTCGAATTCTTTTTGGCTGATTTTGATGATGATGATGTTGTGGTGGAATTCTCGAAGCAATTTCCGAAGGATGGTGATAAGGTATAGCGATTATTTTATGAGATTGAGCAGAACCTGCAGCTAATTGTGATGGGATTGTACTGGTAAAAAATGGCGGAGATCCGCCTGATGACGATAATCTCAATACTTTTGGCTGATTATTGTGAGATTGTGTTTCGTGTCCCCAGTTTGAACTAGCTGGGGGTAGAACATGTCTTAATGGATGTTGTTGTTGCCGATGATTTTGTTGTTGCTGTTGTTGTGAAGAAAATCCTTTAAAAATATTTTGTTGTCCATTAGATGAGAGAATGAGAGGTTGGTCTCTTTGAAGATTGAACAAATCCTGAGGCTGGATTTTGACTGGATGTCTCATTTGGTAGTGCTGGAGGCTGGGATTATTTTGAACTTGATGTTGATGTTCATTCAATCTGATTATTTGTGGGGCTCTGGGTCTATTGTTCTCCTAAAAAAAAGTTGAAAAGTTAGAAATTTAATGATATTTTCCTGAACAAATAGTTTCAAAACTTTTTTCATTAAATCAGTATTTTACAGAAACTAGGTACATACAGATATAACAAGTAGTAAGCACTTATCGTCACATCGTTATGCAAATAAAATCTTTTTATGCTTCTATGTAAATATATGCAAATACCTCATGGTGAATTTGGATCTGCTGTTGTTGATAGTACTGGGGTTGTTGAGAATGAAAATTGTGTTGTTGATGTGGATATTGTTGTTGGATCTGTGGTTGATGTTGGTGTAAAGAAGTTGGATATCTTTCAATAGGTCGTCCTGTTGTAAAAACTTGCTTATTTCGGCTATAATTATAATATTTATAAGTATAAATTATAAATATCAGAGATGCAGGGTTGTTTAAATCTAGTATAAATTAGGTTTTTTTACAAACTTTAAGTCATTAGGATGTGGTGAAACGGCCATATTTTGAATACTCTCACCAATCTCTTGATCCAAATCAATTAAAGGTGATTCGATCCCAACCCCTTTGCTTACCTCTGTATCGCAACTATCGACGACGTGGATTTTCCAACCGAGGTATCGATGTGTGTAGCACTAAAAATAATAGATACATTACATTAAGCATTTATAGGATTTTCAAAAGTAGGTCACCATAAGTTAAATGACTAAAACTTATTTGTTAATTTAATATTGATTTTTACCCTACTAAAATTAGGGTAATTTTACCCTACTATTACCTACTAAAATTCAAAATTTAGGGAAACTTTTTTAAAAAGTGAAAAGATCTTACTTTTACTTTACATTTCTTTCATTTATAAACTTATTTAAAGAAAACAATATGCATGAAAGGACAAGTATCAATTCTACCAGTAGATATTTTCTTTTTCAAAAGTTGTTTCTCTATCTTATTTCGAAATGTCTTTTCAAAAACTATACTACTATAGATTCTAAACTAACTAAACTAGAAGACAAATCCGCTCAAGGCTCATGTCCTCATATACTACCATAACCTATCTGTAGGTATAAGATATCTATCCACCTAATCTTATTTTCTTGAGTTTAGCGGGGAAGAAACCCAGCACTTGAACTGAAAGAGAATTTGAACACATTACAAAAGTTTTTCTATTCCTTTATTCCCAATCTACAAATATTACAGAAAATATACTAAACTACTACAGCTACATACATTCTAACTATTTTAGATAGTAAATTCATACATAGGTACTAGCTAAAAGTGGGTGAAGCCTAGTTAGATAGATATAGTAGATAAGTATTATAGGTAGGTAGTTTGTAGTAAGAGTCTCAAAAAAGTAAAAGAAAAGATAGAAATAGACTTTTACAAAAAGAACTTTTTGTTTTAAAAAGATCTGAAGAAAATAGATCTTTTTTTTCTTTTTCTATCTGTATTTCATAGTCTCATAGTCCTAGTCAGTGATGCCAGAGGTTGAATTCAATTTTAATCTAAATTTATAATGTAGCTAGGGGAGGAAGTGCATTGATGATAAAGACAATTTATCATTTCAGTAATGCCTACCTTGACTGGTAAAAAACTCAAAAGGATAATATCCTAAGCTAAAGTACACTACGGCTCTACCTATAAAGTTATAAATTTGCTCTTTATATACATTTAACTGAGGGAATCTATCATATTTTATTAACAGCTCATCGGTATAACCAACTTGTACTTGTACTATGTACTATAAGAATTCCAGTTTTTTGAAGTATTACCTATCTAGCAGAATGTAAAATTATCCAAAAATAGTATCCTTTTAATCAAACTCAAGATCAGTATTTTTTATCAAAAAAATCATTGCTCCGATTGTTATTAGATCCTTTTAAAACTCTAATCCAAATATGGCATGAAATATTGTCATAATTTCAAGACATCCTCCTTGTTTTACTTATATTTCCTACTTCTAGAAACTTAACAAGTTTGATTATTTTCATAATATTATTTTGTAGGGTAATCTGAAAAAACTGATGAATACTTTCGTTTAGAATCAAGTAGATATCTATTACTCGTACGTAGGTAAAGATAAATATTTAAAAAATATTAACTACTATTAATAGTGATGCTTGACCACCTTTGGTAATTAAAAAGTTAAATATAAACCAAATGCTAGTATTATCTGAATTAGACTGTCTGTACTGATAAAATAGTCTAGTCTATATTTTTGGCAATATTGATTTCGATGTTCACAGTACAGAATACATTATAGACTACCTAGGTACTGTGACTGTAAAGTTGTACTATACTCAAAATTTTCAGTTTTTTTGCTCATTTTCGTTGTAAAGTTGATGGAAAAATCAATAAATTTGGCATTAAAAAAAGTAAAAGAGAGTAGTACGAGTAGGTAGTAAAAAAGTTTATCAGTAGTACACTAGTATTAAGTATACCTGATAGTAGACAAGATCTGGAGTGTTCTTGTCAGGTGTCCAATGTAAAATTCCGGGGTTTCCATCATCACACTGAAGTGACAGGCTCCGTTGATAACTCCCGTATGAGGGAAATGTGTCAGGGTGTTGATTTGAGTTCTCTGAAATTAATTTCAATTCAATCCCAATTCAAAATTGAACATAGCATTATATCTATAGGTAGAAAGAAATACTTTCCAAATTTTGTCTTAAATTAACTTTAATTAAATACCTGTCCATTGACATAGTCGTCCAGTCGAAGTTGGGTACTCAACCCCTTGTTCATCGACACCAATGCCTGCATAGACGTTAACCCGGGACTTTTCAGCCCGAGATTTGTGCTGGTAGGATCCTTCCGGATCATTAGTAATGTAGAATGGGTGATATCTAGCAGGAATTTCTGGATTGTCTCCGCCTAATAACCAATGTTATAAAACAAATGTTATTTTAAAGAACAATGTACATTAGTAGCACAACTACCTATCTATATAGCATTATATTATGCTTGAATAAATGTGTAAATAAGTATGATAGAATCTATTGACGAACCTTCAACAACAAAAGTATAAGTCCGACCACGAACGACCCGGATCTCAGGGATGAGTAAACCTTTTAAAAATAGTCCAAATAGTTACATTATACCTATGATAATATCTTGCAAATACTTTCAAAAGTAGATTCTCATAAAATCCAAAACTTCTAATCCTAAGAATCTAATTATCTAATTCTAATACATTCAATTGAGTTTTTTCCTTAAAATATAAGAAAAAACTTCTCTCAAATATTAATCAAAATTTATAGATTTTTTTGCTAAAATTGAAAAATAAAATAATAATCTTAAATATAAGGTTATTATTATGCTTGGGTATATTTGATAATGAGATTTTTACATAAAAATAATAAATCGAATAATAAAAATTATGAGTAATAAGCTCATACTGTATTAAAATTCCATTTACCAATAGGTTTATCATAAATAAGCCTATAAATATTAATACGAGTACCTATGTATATATAAGGGTACAAACTAGAATCATCAAATATAAATATAACGTACCATTTATATACCAAGCAATACCCCAACCAACTTGTCCAGTAATTGCATTATATCCTCTCTTGCCTCCGGTTGGTCCCTTGTTAAATGATAATTAAAATTTTAATTAAAATTAAATATTGCATTTTGTGTTCTAAGCAAGTATCTACCATTTGAGCGTAAAAAACTCGATCCTCAGGCTCATGGCAGAGTATAGGCGGAACTTCCCATCGAGTTGAAAT
This sequence comes from Nanhermannia cf. coronata Gr-Ori-00579, assembly GCA_034699045.1. Classification (NCBI taxonomy): domain Eukaryota; kingdom Metazoa; phylum Arthropoda; class Arachnida; order Sarcoptiformes; family Nanhermanniidae; genus Nanhermannia; species Nanhermannia cf. coronata Gr-Ori-00579. Next base: position 25,446 of record JAQIXA010000051.1, on the reverse strand, counting down.
TGAATTTTCAACCGGCTGTAGTTGTTGCGGGTGTTTTTGTTGTTTCTGTTGTGTTTGTAAATGATGAGAATGTGTTTTTACATTATGTAATTTACTTTCATAAGGATTAGGCTCATCAGCAGGATTTTTGCTATTTTGATTAGTTCCATAATAATTTGGGGTGGTTGTAGAAGCTGAAGTTGGGGCTGATGTCGATGGCTCATTATTGTCCGGTTTAGGACAATTCCATTTGGGCGACCTTCCAAAGTCAATAAAGATATCCTCTAGGGAAAGTAAATAAAGCTTATGATATCTAGATACTACATGCCCTATTATGTATATAGCAAATTGGTAAATGTCCATCGTAATCATAAAAGCACATAAGTAGGTACATTATTTCTACCTTTATACTACGTAATATCTACTAGACAGTATTCAGAATCCTGAGAATAAAATCTCGTATCTTTAAGCTCTCATATTTGTCACTTGCATGCTCAATTTCAATAAGTATTTACATGTGTAAAAAAATGTGAAAAGAAATTACCTCTGTTTCTAATTGAATGATAGGAGACTTCAGATCTTTGATTAAGTGGGCCTGAAGCGAATATAATGGGCTGACTCGCATTTGTAAAAATGGTTTTGTCGAGTTGATCATTTGCTCGAAGTGGTCTAATATTCAGGAGGTAAAATAGTTTTACTTAAAAGTAAGTCTATTTCATTAAGAATATTTAACAATTCCTGTCAATTTACCTCTGGAATGTTATCATAGTGAATCCATTGACTACAGTGGCACTCAAAAGTCGAACATTGTTGTTTCCCACCTAGATAGTTATATATTATAGAGTATACATAGGTATATTGTTTTATTGGTCATTTTTACTTTTACTGATTAAATTTTCTAGAAATGTGTAAAAAGTTTCTTTTTTCAAAATACTATCCTATTAACTATTATGTAATTTATTTAACTATTTATGTATTTTTGATATCATGTAATATATACCTGAAGCCTAGTATCTGGACAAGAGCCCCGATTTCCAGCACATTGGGCTTTGCTCTCCAGATAATAATCAACGACATGACCGTGTCCGTTGTCATCGACCCATGCAACAACCACATCACCACCGATCATAGAACTTCTTGAGTCATCTCCAGAAAGACCAAATGACATATAGTTGCCAGGTTCTACATTTGAAAGGATCAAAATAGTGAAATTAAAAGCTTTAAAAGGATCGACTTAATAAAATGGTTTAAATTGGATTTTAAAAAAAATAAAATTCACAGAGGTAAAGGGTAAGGTACTATACTGTAATTCATATACATATACTTATATTCATTTTACAATTCAAAAATAATTCGATTATTTTTACCACCACTTACCGATTCGACCCACCAATTGCAAAACTATACTTTCAGCTGCTACAGACCATCTCACTTCAAGTGCTAAGTCATCATACATCACTTCGCAATTGAGTTTTGTCTATGGGAAACCACAATCAAATTAATTTACAATCCAATCCAAAATCCCAAAAGCTTTAAATTACTATCTAGTAGTACTACCATACCATTGCATTGCAGTATAGTATAATAATATGTACAGTACCTATACAGAATATATATGTAAGTATACGTGTACAAAGTTTAGAATTGTAGATAGAGATGTACCCTACATACAGACACAGAATATGAACAGAAAGTGAAAATAAAGAAGCAATGCTTTCATACAATAGTCCCAATTTTAAAGTAAAAATTCTTACAAATTACAAATTCTTACATGTACTTAGGATTAGTGCATGTACCTACTTGTAAACGGAAATAGAAAAAAGCATAAAAGTACCTATCATTATACTAATAAGCATACCCTACCTAATTAACATAAGTATACGCATTTTTCAAAAAATTCCAAATAAAGGTAGAAGGTACTTAAGATTAGGTTGGACTACATACTCAAGTATCTACATACTATACAAATACAAATAGAAAGTCAATAGGTAGGGTACTAAAACTAACAATACCTTTCGTAATCATATTTACCTAATATTAGTAAGGCATAAATCTAGAACAATTTTTCCTTTAACCAAATTGGTTCAAAGTACAATTTTGAAAATTCTTGATGAAAACTTCGCTTATCTGGAATTAAATTATTTTAAAAAATGAGGTAATATAAGTAGGTAGATAAAATTATTGACTATTTTATTACGAAAATTTGACGATTCTTGTCAAATTTACCTCTTGATCGTGTTTCATCGTTACTTTAATTTAGATCCCTTGTGTATTTACATTTGTATTTATGTAACTAATAGATTGATAGATAGATAGTGTAGAGTGTAGATAGAGAAATTGAATTCATTCATTTTAGCATGAAAGTTCAATTTATCTCTTCAATCTATTCGGCTATTGTATGTTCAATTACTTTGCCCCGTAGTACATCTGACTATTTCTCTAGCAAGATAAATAATAGTTAGCTGAGTTGAGGTTGAGAGTTGAGTTGGACTAGTATAGTATAACCATACTACTACTACTGAACTACCACGGCATTCATTAGAAATAATATAATAGAAGCAGAAATGATGAGATAAATTGAAATGAAAAGACGAAGAAAATAGAAAATTTGTGCAAGTACAGATGTACTGATAGAAAGTAATAGAAATTATCTAAAAATAAACTCAATTCTTCTTTATTTATCATATCATCAATATAGTATTTCAAGTATTTCAAAGAAGTGAAATATTTACCTTTTACTACAATTACAACTAGATATAGACTATAGTATAAGTAATAAGTACAAGTATAGAATGAAAAAGAAGAAATAGGTTTAATTTAAATTGAAATTTTATTAAGTATACTAATCGTAATAAGTGCTAATTACATTCAGGTGTATAGATAAACACTACCTGCTGGTATATTCTGTAGATATAGGTAGTAGATAGTGCGTAATCTAATTCAAAAGCACGTCACACTTTTATTTTATCACTTTTAATTCAAACAAAATCATTTTTGTATGGTAGGTAGTATATATATTATAGGTATAACGGTATACGGATATTTCGTTCAAAATTGTAGTGTGAAATATAAAAATACAAAAATTAGATCACCCAGAATCAGAATCCATATTAAAAAAGATGTTTTGAAAAAGATTAGAAAATACAAATCCAGATAGAGTAAAGTGCTATAAGTAACTATAACCTAGGCCCTAGGGTACTATTAGTATTTCTATCAAGTTAGTGAATTAGTAAATTGAAACTGCAGTAGAGCTTCCTTTACTGGTTTTGATAGTGAAAGTGCTGTAGCCATTGCTTCCTTGGGGTATTTGGACATGTTGAGGTTGAGGCTGAGATTGAATTTTCTGGATATTTGGCTCTTGAAGTTGTTGTTGGTGTTGATAGACCAGATTTTGTTCCATATTTGGATTACTGTTTTGCAGGAGAACTTGGTGAGGAAGTTGTGGTACACTTTGGTATGCGAGATGATCAGAATTCAAAACTACTTGTTGTTGCTGTTGTTGATGCTGTTGATAAATTTCATGCTGAGATTGCGGTTGTTGTGGTTGAATATTAAAAGGGGATAGAGTTACTGGGTGTTGACCTACTGGCTGATAAACATATTGATTTGCATTGAAATACATTGGATGGTAAAGTGCTGTTGGATCTTGATGTACAGATAATGGGATAAATTGAACAGTTTGAGCTGCCCCAACCACAGGTTGACCATTCACATTAAAAATAGTTCTTGGTGGTGGTGGACTTGTTATAATGGCTAATTGCTACACAAGTTGAAAAAAAGAATGAAAATAGTGAAAGAATAAAGAAGGATATATCTAATAAATATGTAGGTAGCTACACTACTTAAAAAAAGTTTGATGGAAAGTAAGATTTTAAAGAGAAATTTTATTGAAAATAGATTTTATCTAGAATGTGTAGATTTTATCTAAAAAAATCTAATTGAAACTTTATGTAGAGATAAGTAAGTAGATCAATATTTTGACATTTACCTGAGGCGTAAGGTTCAACATTCTGAGCGATGGGGGAACATTTATCATGGGTGGAATCTTGACATGACCAAAATCTACATAGTATAGCCTACAAAAATGGATTTAAATTTGAATTAAAAATAATTTTTTTTCCTGATTATTTAGTTTATCTGTATATCTGTATTCATATTCATATTTAGTTTATTTTCACCTGCACCAAACACCAAAAAAATCTATATCAAAAATAGTCAAATCCCCTGGAAGGCTTAGAACCATTGTCTTCTTATCTGATTTGACAAGTGGTTCTTCGCCACCTGTGTCAGATGGAACTCGGGCCCCTTCTGGTCCAGGTTTCCCTTTCCCAACCCAAAAGTGGACATCTGAATGGGGAAATATTGGAATAGTTACATAATATTAGTACAAGAATATTTGAAAAAATATTCAAGCATGCCTGGAGCTTGACCATCGTAGCTGAAATCTGGTACAAGAATGGTTTGAGCATCGATTACTGAAAAAAAATTACAAGTTTTAGAATTTTTTTTAGTTTTACATTAATTTTCCTAAACATACCAACAATGGGCCCAGAACTAACTCCGTGTTGCCCAGCTAATGAGCCGATAACATGAGGTTGAGGAAAATCAAAATCCGATGGAATATACAAATCTCCAAAGTTCACCTAATTAGAAAAATCATCAATTTAGACTTTGAGCGAAAGTTGGACAGTTTGCCAGTCTATCTAAAGTTTTATGACATATAATCCATGATCCGCATTGCATATCTATGCTTACAAAGTAGTATGTAGTATATATATGTACTTTATACTATACTTCAGATAGTACTACAAATATCATTGAAAACTATAGAGTAATAAGTATGTACGAGTAGATACTGCTATAGGATATAAATTTAAACTAACCTCATATTGTCTGCACCTAGATTCAAATTAAAATAAAACTTTCGTATAAATCTTCATCATCCAGAATAACGATATGATGTTGGGTTTTTGAGGAAAACTTACCAGACTCCGAACCATTTGATATCCCGAATCTTTATTTAAAAAATTAAACGAAATTATGATAAAATATACAAATATATATCATTATAATTTAGCCTTAATTTTTCCTGCTATAATTATTTTACTGATATAAAATAAACTAAAATGTAAAAAAAACATACTGTCAGCCCGTCTGGGAGAGTTATTGTGATATCTTGATTGTTGTAGGCCCCCAAAACTTCTTTCCTAAATTAAGAATGTCAAAGTGGTACAAAGCTGGATATTAATCAATGACAATCCTTTCTAGACCTAAACCTTGAGCTCGTACACAAAACACCAGATGTACCATGGCACCTCTATTTGAAAGATTGAAGGGTATATACAGTACATGAAACCATACAAGCAACTTTATTCTCAAGTTTAAAAACTTTTATTTTAGTATTATGCCATTCTAGTATCAGATTTATAGGTACTGCATTGCAAATTTAAACGCATTTAAATACTCAAGAATTTAGATTTTGAATAAATTTATTAAGGATTTGGATGCAATTTACAGATACTTATTTCTAAATATATAACAGTATAGGTGATATATATATTAGTTTTTGATCTTAAAAAATTCCTTTGCTTGTTTTTGTTAGCTATTGATATTTAGTTGGAAATATCGGTACTATTAATTTTAGTATTTACTTGTTACAACATAAGCTTAGGCAATAAGTTAAGGTATCGTGAATAAAATAAATTAAGACATTTAAACTAAAAGCCTTGCAAATTATTGAAACTAAAGAATAAAAAATATTGATTTCAATTCATTAAAATAAATTTCATCCACTACTACTAACTACTTTGTACATCGAACTTGTATACTTTATTTTAATCCGAATTATTTTTTGCAAGGGACATTTTTCCCGGAACTTTTCAACTCTTGGGAATTTTCTATCTATTTTCTATTTTAGTTTCAAGTTTCAAGCACTTGAGCTTGTAAAATATTCAAGAGATCGAAAATTGTAAACTTAAATTGGACAAAAAATTCAACTCACGTTCCCTTTTCATCTGGAACAATAATTCCTTGTGACGATGGATTCTCAGTAAAACCAGTCCAAAAGAAAGCATCTAGATAAATTTATTTAAAAATAAAAAGGAAAAAAATTTGAATAATAAAAATGTTAGAGGTAAAAGCTTTTAGTTTCAAATTCGAGTTTCAAGGTTTCAATATAAGTCAAAATTTTTCTTAAAATAAAATAAAAGCTATTGAGAAAAGAAATTTATGAATTTTGATAGCTTTTATCTTTTATAAAATATTCTCGAGTCATAAAATATTACAATTCATTTTGAATTGAAGTAAAAAATTAAACATAAATTAATTGAGTACTTACCGGGTCCTTTCAAACAAAGTAACAAAATTAAATATAATTAGATTTTACCTAACATATTACTATCTTTATAGGTACCTGTCCCAGAGTAAGTGAAACCTAAAAATGGAAAAATTTACCGAGTTAGAAATTGAGATATATACGAGTATATCATATTCATTTTTTTATCAGAAAGATGAGCTGGCATAAATATAGTTATCTGTAATTGTAGTTTTATAGGTATTGCTTTATTTTTCATGATTGAAATTATTAAATGATAATATGAATTTTGAAGGCTTTTTAATTTTATAATAATTGACCAATGCAATGAATAAACAAATCTTCAAATGCTTTCACTTCTGAATTTTTTATGAGGGCATTTTGAGAGAAGTCAAAATTATATTTTAAAAGGTTATCAATTTAAGGTTAATTTCAAAGTATTTATTAGGTAATTTACTTTTGAAATATCGGAATATTGAAAATATTTAGTACCCTACTCTATATATCTGTATTTGATTGAGACTTTTAAATTTTAGAATACATATATAGTATAATAGGTAAACATAAGATGTTTTATCAAGGTAGACATTTAAAATTTGAATATCTCCAAAAATCCAACTTGAAAAAAATTTCCAAAATTTTGCACAATTTGAAGAAAATTGTTATCTCGTGTACAAAAGTTAGTCTTTAAAATATTTATAAGAAAATTCAAAGACATTATATATAAAAAATTACAAGAAGCTAGTGAGTTAGTGTCCTATTACTACCTATACATGGTACTACATATAATATAATTATACATACCTTTGATGTGTAGTGTCCGTGCATCAACGGCGAAGACTTCTCCACTAACTTTATGCTGCCTTGGCTGAAGTGGTCCAATGTATTTCCCTCTGTATGATGCTCCAGCACCTATTTGTAATCCAGCTTGAGATCCTGCAGCAGCTCCTATTTGCTGTGGGATTCCATCCACTAAAAAACAAAAAAAGTAAAAATAAATATAATAAATACAAAATAGAGTATGTAGGTACTTATATTAATATGTTAGTTCCTAGAGACATGGTAAGATTTATATACTTGTAATGAAAATTGATGCATATAAAGTTTTAAGTAGAAATGTTGGTGCAATTTATCAAAATATATGTGAACAAAAAGTAGATATTATATAATGAATGGTTAAAAACGGTTTCTTTATAGTACTGACTTATTTATTGCAAACCATCAAGCAAGATTGTGTAAAATAGAGCTAGAAGCTTACTACTATCCTATAGGTATCTTAAGCATACCTACTTTTTTTTCAAAATAACCTCTAACCTCACCATATTCTACCACTAACACATTTTATATAAAAAAAACTAGAATTGTTCATTGAAAAAATTCTCACATAACAATCCCCTCTTTTTCTTTCACCACAACTTAAATCCTCAATAATTCTTATTTTTTATATAATACCTAATTCCATATGGAAGGTAATGATTTGATAAAAATTCCACAAAGTGTCAAGCCGAAAAAACTTGTTCAACTATTTAACAAAAAAATAAAATAGAGATTCAAGATATTTTGATCTGAATATCTGAATTTAATATACCTACAGATAGGTACCCACACTCACAGTATATTATATCAGAACTAAAAAACTAAGTAGGTAATTTATAATATATAGGATATAGTTTGATTACTCACGAAGCATTAAGCATGTATTGTAAATATTATGTACGGTACCCTACCTAATGCATTTTTTTTTGTGTTTAAGTTATATAATCATAAGAAAGAAAACTAATGACAATTCGCTCACAATTTGTAAATTTTTAAAATCTAATTATGAGAAAATATTTTAAAAAATAAATAGGAATTTGTCACATTTGAAATTTTGGAAATAAATACTAGAAAAAACAAAATGTAATTATTTGCATAATTATTAATTATTATTAGATCTACTAATCTCTTTAAAAAACATTTAAGAAACAGCGAGTAGCTACTTAGGAATACAAGTTAATGCTATGAAGGCTCAAACTGATGCTGGGTAAAGGTAGGTATATTTGATTTTGGGAAAAAAAGTCTAATAGTTACAAGTGTATATTACATGTTACTTCAAATTCTAATTTATCAAAACAAGAAGACTCCTTATACACTAGTTATCTTTAAACTGTATACTTATATTAGGTCAAAATAATTATCAATTTTGTCGAAAAAATTGTATCAAATCAAATGGTACAAGTCTAATTACAATTACATATACCGAGTACATTACATATCCAACAATATAGTAAGTACATTCATCAAGTGAAAAGAGGATACCTGATATATTTGAAAGCACTGTAATTCCAATTGTTCAATTTAAGCTTTAACGAACTATTTATGTTATTAGAACTTAAATGATATTGGACAGTTAGGTACTACTAATACAAATGTAGATAGAAAGGAGGTTAGATTAGATACCCTATTATGTATATGTATATGTATATGTATATGTATTTTTTTTTAGAAATTTACGCAATCAGATCTTGATCTAGCTTTTGAAGAAAAACTGCTTTAATTACACTCACATTCATAAATACATTGATGTACCATGCTTATATCTGTATATAGTAAAGCATCCACCATCAATATTTTCGATTTTTGATTGAACATTAACCATATATGTAAAAAGATAGAGTACCCTGCCTACTATATTATGTATCTAACAATAAGTTTTCAATTCGAGCTCCTAACTACACTTATTCAACAGGACATTGATAGATAAAGTACTACTAAATCTTATTTGAATATTCAAATTTTTAAGATACCTCGTCTCGTACCTTAATTACCTTTAAAATAATTTACCCCAATTTAATTAGAAGCCAATAAATAACCCAAAGGACAAAATTATTTAATTATACAGCTATCAAAATCAACTTGAGGACTTTCCAATTTTACTTTATAGTAAAATAAAGTAAAAATTATCAGATACCTAAGGCTTTTGAAAGGACATTAAATGTAGATTAGGCGGATTATATATTTTTTGAACTACTATAATTAATGAACTATATCAACTCTCGTCAAGATACTTTAGATTTGGATTAGATCTTTTATTATGTTTTAAATATACATATATATACATATAATAAACTAGTCTACTAGTTGTAGTATATTTTGGTTTTCAAAATTATGCAGTTTATTTATTAGGTTAGGTTGTAGTAATACTAGTAGAAGTAAGTATTTAAACTTTACATTATACTCATAGAGTAAAATATAAATTTTGCTTCAAAAATGAAATGATCAATCATTTTAAATAATCTCTATACTTCACTTTTAAATACTCTGCTGATAAAACTCTCAGACAGTTAAGATATTTTGTAGTCTATATGGTAGATATCCGGATAAAAGGCAAAAAATGGTTTGACAAGTGAATGATTGAGCCTTCTAAAATCTAAAAATGTTCTAAATATATATTTTGAAAGATTAATTTCTTCATTTTAAACTAAATATTAGTAGAATATCTATCATAAAATACCACTTCCAGAATACTACTTATTATACTTTGTGCCTATTGATATATAATGTTAATTAATACATAAAATGATATGATGATAATACAGCAGACAATTATTAATTATTACACATTTGCAAAAAAATAATTAAAAATTTTTGAAAACTTTGTTTAGGATATGAGTCTATTTCAATCAAATAATTTAATACCTATATTAATTGAAAATTAGATATATTCTCTGTCAATACTGATATTTTAAAGATTTTTTTAGGTTAAAACCTTTTTTACTTTTTTGAGCGATTTTTGATTTTGCAAAAATTTGATCCAGCAAGTGTTTGAAATAAAGAGTCCAATAGCTATACAGCTAGTTAACTTCAAATCAAATTCTTTGCGAAATTCAAAAATCCCTTACCTACAAATATAGTATGAACTAGTAGGTAATAGATGTATTTATTTTTTCTAAAAATAAAAAAATATATAATTGGTTTATGTATCTATATTCTGAGCATTTAAAAATTATTTTATCAAAAAACTGAAATAAATAAGTAGAGTACCTACCATAAATAATGGGAAACCTTTTAAAAGTAGCTTTACTTTGTAAAAATCTCAAACCATCTAATATTATTTAAAATGAGACCGCTATGAACTATTGTGGTAGATATAAAAAAATTGAAAAAAAAACCTCAGAATTACATAAAACTAGGGAAATCTTCAATTTATTTAAAATATTCATAAATTCATAAAGGATTTATGCATTTTTCTATTAAAAGATATGCATTTTACATGACTTTATTCTCTTTTTTTATTATTTTTTATCTTTGAATATGTTTGCATTACCAAAAAGGTCTTTATACTATAACCAGAACATGTCTTAAAAGTAAATGCAAATTTAAAAATGCTCAATACTACTAGTATTAAGTATACTACTATAGTAGTATAAGGTACAAGATAGATTATTTTAAATTTATAATCCATCTTAAATTGACTATCTAGCCTAGACATTACTCAATTTACTTAAATAATAAATAGGTAGGTAGGTAGGTATTTTTTTTTTTTTTTTTTTGAAAAAATTGAAAAAATTTATAACTGTTGTTTATACACATACATATTATTAATAATATTATAATATGTACCCATTGGTATATGATTTTATTGGCAAAATTGATTTACTTCAATTTTTATGCAGATTTCAAGATTTTCCCAAGAAAAATATGGTAATAATGGGGCAAAAGCGTGATACCTACCAGACTACCAGTCTATTCAATATACAGGTAAATGATCACTTTCCAACTTACTTCAAAATTACACCCAAAAATTATTAAATAAGAATACGTAAGTAATAAATATAAAAACCTGAATGTTCAGTGCATCTACATTTGACAGTTGGTAAGAAATGAAAAATAAAAACAACTTTTACGAAGATCATTTCAGTGTATGCGAGGAGTAATACCAATTTTCATGTCCCGTTATATTATGCAAATAAAATAATAATGAATGGCTCAGAACAGCAAAAATAATTGACCTTGACCTTTGCTATCGAATTCTTTCTGAATTTAGATAGTATTATATTACTAATAGTACGTATATGTAGATACTAACAATAAGCACTAATGGGTATTATTACTTTCTACTTTTATATTTTATTTAGGCATCATAGATAGTAAATATATGCAGTATATGGTACCTTTTTCAAAAAAATGAGAAATGTTTTGATGGAAAATGACACGAAAGCAAACAAACTAAAGTCGAAATGTTTTTTCAGCTTGATTTTTTTTATTGTTATTCGAGTCTTGTGTAAAAAATATTTTTTTGCAGCTTGTACTCGTGTATTCACATTGCATTTGACAAAATACCAGCTTTAATATCGTAAAAATAATAAGTATGTATGTACCCTATTCAATAATATTTTATGCATTTCACCTAGAATAATACCTACCTTGAGGCTTGAGGTAGGTATTATTCTAGATTTTAGACGTTTGTATGTAAAAGGATTTCAATTTTAGTTTCTACGAGTATTCGAATCAATAATGATATCAATATATTATATGTACATATTCATTATGCTATGTGATGTCTAACAATAAGTACCCTATATATTCTATAGTTCATATATATATATATTTTATTCGAATCCGCCTTTAGCTTAAAAATAATCAAAAAAAATGTCCAACTTTTTAATTTTCAAAAGCTTCGTTCATAAAATTATTAAAGAATGTGGAATTCTAGACTTCGGTCTAATTTGAGCTGGAGTTTGAAGTTTGAAGGAGCCCATAATTTTAAAAAAACTCAAAATTATTAGTGTTAGGTATTATTACCTAGTTCTTATTTAACCAAGTAAGGAGACTATCTAATATCCTAAGGGATAGGTAAATAGATAGATGTAAAAATAACTTATTGAAGGATTCAAGTTAAAAACTGTAATCCTTTATGTGTAATCTTAGAAAAAGACCAGGTCAAAATATATTTTTTTAAATTACTCATATACGAGTAGTATATGTATAATAAATAATGTATATGTATATAAGCATTTTTTCTAATATTTTTTAAAATATTGAATGAAAGATTTTGAAATCGATGAAATAAGATAGAAGCTAACAATAAGATTAAAAATCTCTTTTATTTATATGAATGTTGTATACGAGTAGTAGGTACTTGATATTAAAAATATTAATCTACTAGTGTAATTTATAAATAGATACTGGAAGAGTAAATGTTCTTATACATACTCCGTATTTGATTCAAGTAAAGTCTTTTGGATTACAAGTATAAATAGGTATAAGTTATGTGATGTGATGACCTGAAATTTGATATCAAATGTATTTCATGCTTCAAGTCCTTATTTCAAACATTGTTGTGACTTGTAAAAAGAATACAAATTTTCCTCTCCTTTTGTTGCATAAATATCTCTATAGACAGCTACTTAAATATGACCTGAGCACTGAGCATACAAAATCATAATGAATTTTTCTACTTGTGTTTTTGTACTCACATAATAACTGTATCATAATTACAATTACATACACATGTGCTTGTATATACCATATTATAAGTTCAATCAATTGTTCAATAAATAGGTAGTAGTCAAGTAAGGTACTTTTTTCAACTATTTTTAAACACTACTACCTAAATACTAATTTCCATTCATTAAGTAGCAGGTATAGAATTATATTTAATTTAATTCATATTTTGATTTTGAAAGATTGAAGCCTCACGAAAATTAAATATTATATCTTTACCTGTATAGTTTATACAATTACAACAAAAATGGAAATGTACCTAATCAAATGTAGTAATCAATTGAACTTATCTACATATCTAATCAACTATTACTTTTTATGTGAAATATCATAGGATTATTTAAAAATTGAAAAATATAATTTTCATTTTGAAACACCCTACCCTAGCTTATCTTTAAATTGCAGTATAGTTAGATAATGTGTCTACTATAACTAATTTTTCTAGACTACGGATTGATCTGAATTTGAAGCAAGAATTGAAGGTTGGAAAAATTCATTCAATTTATTTCAAAAAAAAACAAAACTCATTCAATAAGAAAAGAAATGGTCAATTGATCGAACCTGAGTATCGAAAGTACCTACATAATACAAAATAGGTCCTACCTTACTAGTATTACAATACATATTATCTACAAGAATGAATAAGTAAATGACAACATATTGTTTGTATTACACAATCTGCTAAATATCCAATCTAAACTATAATTTCCCCTGAAACTAAAATGAATTCAAAGGAATAATAAAATATTTTTGTAGAATGACTTTATAGATTGATTTTAATTCTATAAATTGATATGCATTTAATATATTTTAAAGGTCGAAGTCGAATTTAAATATGTATGATTGCTCAATTTCTCGATTAAAAGGTAATATAAAAATTACTAATATCTAAATGACCAGCAGAGTAGTCGAAAGTTAGAATCTCAAATTCAAAAGCCAAAAATCTAATCAAAAACTACATTTATTCTGTAGATTACTTAATTAAAATTATTTTCGGTAAGGTAAATTATACTTAAAAAAAGGTAGCAACACATTTTATAATTCATTTTCGACTCATTTAAAATAGTCAACCACACCGATGCTTACTAGACTATAAATGCTTATTAGACTGCAGTACAAAAATATTTATTTAGATTAACCAAATACTTATGTACCTATAATGTATGTACCATATGTATGGCACAAAATTTTTTGCGGCTACCCTAGATAGCCTAGATTAAAAATGATAGTCAGGATTTTGATTTTGTGCTTTCGTTTGTCAATGCTTTTTTCCAAAAAGATAATTTGAAAGTTCAGTCAACTTGCAAACTCAAACTGAAACTCAAACTATACCTTTAGGCTTAAGTAAGTTATGTCAGTAAATTAAAAGGACAGAATTGAATTGCAAGTAAAGTAATATGCACAATTAAGAATGTTTTCTCATTATATGAGAAAAAAAATGCAATTAAGAATTAATTTATAGGTAGGGTACCTATATTATAAGAATATATATTTAGTATACCGATAGAGATGAGATGAAAGACACAGATCTTTAGCCTGGATGTTGTTTGATCGTGGCAGAATGCAGAATGGATTTTTATAAAAAACAAAATTATAAAAAAGAGATTTATCGTGCATTTGTTTTATATCACTACACACACATACCTATCTGATACTCCTAGGTAGTACTTACTTTACTACCTACTTACATATTTACTTATTACTGGCTATTATATAACTTGGCTATATACTACCTACTATATATTGGTAGAACTACATACTACATACAATTTGTGTATGAGATTTCGTGGTAGGTTACAATCCCGTTATGATTTTATAGGTATTTTAGCTAACTCGTCAGTTCAAAAAAGACATTTTGGTTATCAATCCGAACTGTATTTGATAGACAAGTTCTGACTGACTACTACTACTACTACTGTACTACAACAATTTCAATTTACAATCCATCGTATATCTCAAGTCTCAAGTTATGCCTACTGAATGTACTCTGTACTATGACTTGGCTATTTTTTATAATTTATTTTAAAATTTACGTGCATATAGGGTAGTACATACCTTCATATAATTATTTAATAAACAAAATATCATCTAATAGCTATCCTCTTTTTAATTTTTTTGCCAATTAGTATATATGAACCAACGAGTAGAATTTTTGAAGGCATATCATAGAATGAAGGCATTTTGTATTAGACTATGAATAGTCTAGTTTAATTTAAAAGTGTGCCTTGTTATATGTATAATGTATACGTAACTTTATAGGCAGATACTTGAAGATTCTTTACATAAAAAAACCATAAGTTATTTTAATACAAGGTATATATCAGTACATATTTACTTGAAAGATAATATATGATTTAGATTTAGATGAGAAAATTACTTTGAGCATTAAGCACATTATTCAATTTCAATGCGCTTTTCAACCCTCCTACTAAACTTTAAATGTATGAAAATGATTACCTACCTACATACGGAGACGGAGTATATGTACCTAGTACCTATTTATTATCTATATTTTAAAAAAGTTAAACTTTTTTCCCTCAGAGGAAGATTAATATTAGCATTTTAAGTAGATATGAAAAAAATAATTTTTACACAGAAAAAAGATGAATTATATGGGCTCTACAGCCTACACCAATTTAAAATATAAAATAAAAAATTGTCCCAAACGAACTCCTGCATTTGAATGAAATTCAGAATCTTTTTGTGCTACTGCTAGGGTACTTGAAAAGGGTTCCAATAAAAAAAATGTGGCACTTACCAGCTAATAATAGCGTAAAGATGAGGATAGATGACAAACAAAAATTTCTCAACATTTTTCAGATTTGCTTTAACAATCTGAAATCTGAAACTACTGTCTTTGAGATGAGCTAAGCAACACTGAGCAAATTTTGCGGTATTTGATAATAAATATGTAAACTTTTGAGGCCTCAGGCTCTTACTTACCACCTTCTATATATGCTCTTGTTGTCTTTCTTGAATTGACTGACTTGACTTGGCTCGGCTCTCAGGTAATCTGTATCTCTATAGCTAAAAATGATTTGGCTGTTTTGATCATAACATAGTGATTGTAGTAGGTACCCTATGTAGTAGGTACCCTATTACAGAGTAATTTTTAATATTTAATTTATATTTTAGGCTTTGTGTTTTATTGGTTTGGTGGATTTTTAATCGTTCTTGGTGGTATTAATGGTTCAAGAATAAGGACTGTTGAAACGAGTAATACAAAAGTTAAAGTTCAAACTTCATTAGCAGGGCCACGTCAAAATCAAAACCAAATTACAGATACTCCTAGTAAAGCTGAAGAATTAATCAAAGTTAAATACTGGAGGAGAGGAACTTAAAAAGTCCAATATTATTGATATCAGCAACAGCAAATCTAGTATTATAAAAATTGCTTCGCATACGACATCCGTAATTTGAAATATATAAACATAATAAATAAAATCTATGGTCTTTAATAGGACTTTAAGCTTTTCTAATCTTAACATAATTTCTCATACATTTACAACTACATATATTAATATTAAGATTAATAACAACAACTCATTATATATCAAGTCGGGTTGAGCTCAAAAATTTTAAGATTAATGATAGAAAATTCCTAAAATCTTCACAAAACAAAACCAAGATAATGTAGGGTACTGATATTTTGAAAAAAAAAATCTACCTGTCTATTCTGTCTATAGTCTATAGCTAAAGCTAAATTAGCTAGCATTATTAAAGTATTTAGAATTAGGCACTTTTTAGATGATCATGATCAGCATCTAATTAAATCCAAACCCATGCTAAAAAAATTTGACCCTTCGTATTCGGTAATCGGTAATCGGTAATGTAATGAGTAATGTAATGAATGTGAAATGTGAAATGTGAATGAGGTAGATTATAGATTAACTAAGATTAGGTTAGAAAATTAGATAGCAGATAGATTAGAGATTAATCTCTAATAAAGATTAATCTCTAATAAAGATTAGAGAATAG
The DNA here is from genome assembly GCA_034699045.1 of Nanhermannia cf. coronata Gr-Ori-00579. Taxonomy (NCBI): domain Eukaryota; kingdom Metazoa; phylum Arthropoda; class Arachnida; order Sarcoptiformes; family Nanhermanniidae; genus Nanhermannia; species Nanhermannia cf. coronata Gr-Ori-00579. The sequence goes on along the minus strand of JAQIXA010000051.1, from coordinate 8,690 downwards.
ATTAGAGATTCTATTTCTATATTTTAGGGTTAGGGTTACTTTTCTACTTACTTTATGTTAGGGCATGTATTATTTGTACTTTGGGGCAAATTGAGACCAGTTTGGAAACTTTTAAACTTAAGCACTCTGTTTTTGGACGAACCTACCTTGTTATTTTGACCTGAAAGTATAGAATATCTTATTAGTATCTTTTATAAAAACATAATATCAGGCCAACGGCCAAAATAAGATACAATCAGGATGTCAAAATCCAAAATTCCGAATCCAAAATTTGGATTCGGAATTTTGGATTTTCCAAATCCAAACAAACATAATTGCAGATTGCAGAGACTATCGTATCGAATTCCCCTTTTTCTAAATTTTTATTTATTTGTAGTACGGTATAAAATATGAGCTAGTTCAAAACTTGAATCTTGAACTTGAAAGTGAAAGTTGAAAATTGAAAGATTGAAATATTTTTTTAGTTTAGTAAAAGTAAAATTGTCAAGTAAAAATAAAAGAAATATTTTTAATAATAATTATCAAAATTAACTTTTCAATAATATTGATACTCTTTTGCCTTTCAATTTGTAGGTCAAATGTCAAATACATCGAGCAGTAGCAGTAAAGGGGGGAAAGGTGGTGGCCAAAATTCTCTCTTAAGTGCCAGCAACTTTTTTCTGGATGAGGATTTTTCGACCTCACTCTTGGTCCCTGTCAGCCTCACCTGCAATCCAGGTGATGATGGTAATGTAACAATTTTGTTCCAATAGCTTAAATATGTAGAAATTATAGAATAAGTATAATTCATAGTAATGAGATGAATTCGTACGTAATAAATAAGTCATTTTTAAATATTAACATGTATATTATGTCATTTTTAAATTTTAATATTTCCATATGTTTGTAAATGGAGAATTACATTTAATATTAATGTAAATTGACAATTAATATATTTTTATTTTACTTTTATAGAGGCTACAGATGAAATTGACTTACAAAGCGATGATGATCTTAAATTAGTCCCTGTGAGTGCCGATGACAGTAAAAAGGATCAAAATCCAAGCCCATTTGATATACATAAAATTGAAACACAATTATTACCACCATTACCTTCTCCTCCGCCTATCTCTGAAGAGTCATCATCAGGGATATCTCCTTCATTTGACCATATCAAAACATTTCAACGAGAACCAGCTTCATTATCACAACCACAGCCATTCGACCAGGATTTGACCAGCACTTTTCAAAATATAACTTTGGATGAAATAAGTGGGTCTTTTGATGATGGAGCCAATGTTATTAGTCAAAGCGAAGAAATGCAAAATCTACAGCCAAAGTCTTGCAATCCTTTATACGAAAATTCAAATTCAAATAGCTCGACAGCACCAGCAGCAGAACATTTTGAAAAACAGAGTCAAAATGAGACAATACAATTATTTACTCCAGTAATGACACAAGAAGTTCAGCCTACTCAAAATACTTCCATGTCAATGCCAAAATCATCATCAACATCATCGTCGTCGACTAACAATAACATTAATGCAACAACAGTAATGTCGACTTCCACAAATAGTAGTATAGCAACAAACTCTAGTTTTGATGTTCGTAATGATAATTCTGGATTTACTGTGAATAACAATTTGATTTTTACACCAAGTAATGAGATAGAAAGTAAAAATGACTGGTTCAAAGTCAAAGCAGACTTACCTATTATGCAGCCACCACCACTACCAATATCTGCTTATGTATCTCAAACTATTCTAGCAGGAGGTCAACAACAATTTGCACCATCTCCGCTAATTTATCAACCTCAACAAAGTTATTATCCAAATCCAGCTGATATTTATTCTGCTCAAGCTTCACAGAATAATCCATTGCCTCCACCACCACCATCACAATCAAAATCTGTACCGCAAGGTAATTTTTTTAAAGAATTTAATAAAATATTTTATGCTTATGCTTAATGCTTACATCCACTTAAATTTTAAACTTTAAAACCCCAAAGACGTATCACCCGTTAACGACTAAGATAAAATAACTAATCAAAAACGACTAATGAAAAATGACTAAAACCAAAAACGACTAAAGTAAAAAACGACTAAAATAAAAAACAACTAAAGTAAAAAACGACTAAAACTAAAAATGACTAATGGTCAAAATGACTAATTGCAATAATGACTAATAATACGAACAAATATTTATTCTGATCATTAAGTGCAGATCTAAGCACCCCCGAGTGACCCGCACGCTTTCTGGGACCACGTTAAGGGGTTTGCAATAAGTTAGGTTAGGTTAGGTTTGTGGCAAAAAGGTGAACTGCTAACTAGTGTACAAATTTGCAACACTGATTGACATGCAATATTTCAGGGACCATATTGAGGGCTTATTATTGCATTAAAAATCCACAAGGTCGCAGAGCGACCTTTGAACAAGTATATTTTTCTGATCATTAAGTGCAAATTTTAGCACCTCAAGTGATCCTCACGATTCCTGAAACAACATTAAGGAGTTACTCCGTATGATTGCAATAAGTTAGGTTAGGCTAGGTTTGTGGCAAAAAGGTGAGGTACTAACTGTACAAATTTGCTACCCTTACGATTAGTGACATGCAATATATCTGGGACCACATTGAGAGGTTATTTATAGCATTAAAATTTAACTCCACAAGGTCGCGAAGCGACCTTTGAACAAATATGTATTCTTATTATTATGTGCAGATATAAGCAACCCCAAGTGACCCGCTCGATTCCTAGATCCACATAAAGGGGTTATAATTGAAATAAGTTAGGTTAGGTTAGGTTTGTGGCAATAAGGTGAACTGCAAATTGTATTATTATTGCATATTTATGCTTTTTTTTTCATGAGGGATTTTTTGATATTAGGCATTATTGCCATTAGTCGTTATTGCCATTAGTTATTTTTGGTTTAGTCGTTTTTTACTTTAGTCGTTTTTGGTTTTAGTCGTTTTTTAATTTAGTCGTTTTTTACTTTAGTCGTTTTTGGTTAGTCGTTTTTGATTAGTCATTTTTGCCTTAGTCGTTAACGTATGGACCACCTACCCTAAAGATATCATTGCAATGAACAAATTCTTTTGCTCTATTTTGCTTTTGGGGTTTAATCAACGTTTATTAACAAAGTCTTTTCTAATTATCATCATAGGTTCGCAAAACTATCGTTTGGGAAGTCAAAAATTGGTATATGCAAAATACCCTGGAATTCAAACAATTCAACAACAACAACAGCCAAATTATCAACATCTTTCATCACCTCCTCCTCCTCCACCTCTTTCATCGACTTTCCAACCTTCCGCACCTCCAACTTTTCAGCCTTCATCACCTCCAAATATTTTAAATATGGGTAATATAAATTCATCATCTCAGATCCATAGTCCAAGTCCAAGTCAAATAAAGAAACCACCCTATGATTTGTCATCGGATGCGAGACAGGGATTTCAAGTTGATGAAGGTCCAACGTATACTTTTGGAGCACCTCATGCATCAAGACCTGCAGTTGGAAGTTTATCTCCTCAACAAGAATTCAAACCAATATCATATCACTGGTTTTATTCAAAAGAATTCGATGGCAAAACTTTTTGGAGATCTTTTTCTCTTAAGGATTCAGACAAATTGGAACAAGCCTTAGATGAAAATCGTACGAGTTTTTACGATAGTTTTTATTACTAAGTTTGTAACTAATTAAAAAATAATAATTTAGGAATTAATGAACCTGTTTCAACTGACGGAGGAAGGTATGATGTGACAATATACGATAGAATGAAAAAATCTGTTTATTGGGAAGAAGTTCCATCCGAAGTTAAACGTTGTTCTTGGTAATTTTGTCAATATCAAACCAAATACCTAATATATGTTGCTTTACTACATTATATATTTAACTATTTTTAATTTTTCCCTATACTTTACTTAGGTATTATAAAGAACCAACCGATTCAAAATTTGTTCCATACGATGAAGAATTTTCAAAAAAATTGGAGGTATGATGGTTTTAATTTTCTTAATACCTATTTATTACAATACAACTATAATGCAATTACAATACTTAAGATATAATTTAACAAAATTCAGATACCTAATATCACAAGACGTTTATATTAATATTATCCATTATAAGGGTATAGGTAGTATTTAAATTGTAACAGATTTATATCTAAAATCTTTAGCCTTACTTATTGAATTACAATTATTTTAATTTTAGGAAGCCTATGTAACATCATATGAAACTGGAATTTGGCAGAGACGTTTAGACTTTAATGGAGGCGAAGCCATTTTATTTCATAGTGAAAACGTCATTGTACTTATATTTATCTTATCTCAATTGTGCTTATATTTATCTTGAATTTTTTTAAGTCATTCATATTCTAATTTTGTGCTAGGTACATTTCTGTCAAGCAGCAAGTCCTGATGAATGGGGTAAATTATTTTTAAAAGTTTAAACACATCACACAAATTATTTTATGAAATAGGTACATAAAATATTTCATATTTCATATAATATATTTAAAGGTCAATTGCCTGAAAGCCAGTTAAGGCCTAGAGTTGTGAAGAGAGGAATTGAGGGAATTGGTGATATTGAGGAAGGAGAACAGGATCAAATTGATCATTTAATATTAACAGTTCATGGAATTGGGTCTGTATGTGATTTTAAATGTAAGTAACTAAACTAGTATCACATTTTACAAACTAACTCCTTGCCTGCCTTGTATGCATACTAGATAACTATACATTATACCTACTTGCTATTAGTAGAAATCTGTGTCTATAATCATTTATTATCAGTCGCACTTTTTTATTTAATTTTTAAACATATTTCAGGTAGAGATATTGTTGAAGCTGGTAAGTTGTACTGACTGAAAATATTATTGAATTGTAGACATACAATTTAAAAATGTGTTTCATTGTTTTTTTAGTTGATGATTTCCGACAGTTGTCTATACAATTAGCGAATTCTCATTTTAAGACATCACTCGAAACTGGAACAGCAGGGCGTATTGAATTTTTGCCGGTTTCTTGGTGAGCTTACTTATTCAGGGACGCTGCTGGTCCTAAAAAATTACTTATTAATGTAAACGTATTTTTTAATTAGGCATAAAGCTTTACATTCTGAAGGTGGCATTGATCAAAAACTAGATAAGGTAAATTTTAAAGTTGTATTAAAAAATATTTATCTTTAACAGACTTTTTCTCTAGATCACTTTAAAGAGTATCCCTAAATTAAGGAACTTTACAAATGATACCTTACTCGATATTTTGTTTTACACAAGTCCTATATTTTGTCAGGTTAGCACACATTTTGTATTTAAGTTATATATATCATTAATTAAAATGGATGATAAATTATCATCGATCATTGATCATTGAATAATGATAAAATTAAAGCATTAAAAATGTTAAATTGATTATCATTTTCAGAGAATTGTTGACACAGTCGCAGGAGAAATGAATAGACTATATAACCTTTTTAAATCGAGAAATGCTCATTTTAAAGGTTTTGTTTCCGTATGTGGACATAGTCTAGGATCATTGATTCTTTTTGATATCTTATCAAATCAGCCAGTTCTGAAAAAACAAAGTTTAAAACATAATGCAGATTCTGATTCAAATGATGATCAAACTATTGTCGAGAAAGAAAAGAGTACATCAATATTGAAACCGGACAATCATTTACCATTTATCAATTATCCAGTTTTAGATTTTAAGCCTACAGCTTTTTTTGCAATGGGATCGCCAATTGGTAATACCTACTTTATATTTTGTTGTAATTATTAAATTATATAATATTATGTAAATTCTGTTATAGGTATGTTTCTAACAGTACGAGGAAAAGACGAAATTGGCAAAGATTTTCAGTTTCCAACTTGCTCAGCTTTCTTTAATATTTTCCATCCTTACGATCCTGTTAGTTATAGAATTGAAATGCTAATTGACTCAACATTTGATTTACCACCACAATTAATTCCGCACCACAAGGGCAGAAGACGAATGCATTTAGAAATCAAAGATGCATTTGCAAAATACGGTTTCGATATTAAGAACAAACTTGTTGACTCTTTGCGACAAACATGGACGACTTTTTCAAGTTATCTAAAAGCACAAGTTGAGGAGCCTAATTATCAGCAACAACTAGATCAAAATACTTGTACTATTCAGCAAAATGAAAACGAATCAGCAGTTAATGTAATTATGGGAAAAATCAATCAAGGAAGAAGGGTAGATTACTAACATATAAAGAACATATATATATATAACTTTTTATATTTATATAACTAATACTTATAACTTCTACTGTCTTCTACTCCTTAGATAGATTATGTTCTGCAGGAAGCCCCACTCGAATCCTTCAATGAATACCTTTTTGGTAAAATTAAAATATTTTCTGTTTTGCAATCATTTTTTCTTTAAATTCTCTTTAAATGAAAATTGTTTTTTATGTTTTATAGCAATGACATCACATGTATGCTATTGGTAAAAACGAATTTTTTCTGTTTTGCAATTATTTTCCTTTAAATTCTCTATCAAATCAAAATTTCTTTTATTTTTTGTTTTATAGGGAGTCGGAAGATACTTTGCTTTTAATAATAAAAGAGATATATTCACAAATGGGTATATTTGAAGATAGCAAAACTCCAGCTGGGTCAACCAATGAATTTCATAGTAAACAGGAACAATATGAAAATTTAAAAGAATCGAATACAGTAACGCCCAATTTTAACCGAATACCAGAGAACAATTTAAACTTTCATTCAACACAAATGGCACCGCCTCAAATGTCCAACAACTTGAATAATATAAGTAGTCAATATGGTACTCCTCCACTCCCAAATCCACCTTTAATGATACCAATGTCAAGTGCTTCAACACAGCCACAAAATGTTCCCTTAATTAATATGAACGTACTCGAGACACAAAATTTGTGGAATCAATCGCCAAATATACCTCCTTTAAAAGAATCTTTTGCACCAATGCCTTTCTTTCATACAAGTAACCAACAACAATCGCAGATTATAATAGGAGGTAGACCAATTATTACCCCAACATTGTCAACGACAGGACTAGATCCCACATCTCCTCAAACAACGTCTAATAAAATTGGTCCCCCTCCTCTGTCTGGATTCTTAAGAATGTGATACCTTTTGACTACTAATCCTAAGTCTAATAAAGTTCATGTAATATAGCTATATGTAATATAAATATAGGATTAAGATATTTGATGATATCTCGGAATGTATAAAAGCTTTATCAAAAAAATTAAAAAGGTAAAAGTGGACGAAAGCTAACACTAAAAATTTTTCAAGAATAAGTTTTGTTGACAAATTCACTCATAAAAGGTCAAATAATATAAGCCAGGGAAATCAAATTAAACAAAGATTCTACGATAAGAATGATGAAATTGATTTTTATATTATTGAGAGATGGAGATTTAAAAAATGATAGGTATGTAAGACAACCTGTTTATACCTATACTGAAAATTGTATTTTACTACTTTTACTTTATTTGGCAATTAAAATTGAATAAAAATTCACTTTAATTATTCTATACCTATATACGATAAAAAAATCAAATTGAGTAGGGTAGATTAGGTATAGTTTGTAAATTCAATTCAAATTTTTTTCGATACCTACTACTTTACTAGTACACATTTTTTCAGGTTTAGGATTAATGCATTATACACTTATATAAGGGGTATTTTTTTAACGATTTACCTAACAATTTAGTAAATAATTTAACAATTTTAGTTTTTAAACAGACATAATAATAATATTAAAATATAGTAAATAATAACAATCGTTTTCTTAATTAAAATCAATTACAAGTTTAGAATCTATAAGCAAGAACAATTTTTAAAATATTAATTATCTACTTATGTTTAGTTGTTTTTTAAAGGTACATTTAAGTATAATATAATATATTCTGGTATATTCACCCTGCCCTGACAATCCTGATTATAGCGTCAATATATAATTTATTTACAAATAAAATGAAGGCCATAAAAGGATTTTCAGGGCTGGATCATTATAGGTACTTATCTAAATGAGGTGATACGGTGGGTGGTAGCATGATATTTTACAATTAATATGCCTAGTAGGTATTAATAATTATAATGTAAATATAATACATAAAGAAATTTTATACTGCATCATAATAATAATACATATAAATTTAGGTTTTAGTGTTCTTCTGTCTAAAAGTGGCATTCATTTCATAAATATTTAAATACCTATAAAAAAAGATTTTATGACAGTTTCAATTAGATTTAATTTTATGTATAAGGACCAACATAATATTCAATTTCATGATTTTCTAAGAAGTTTGAGTACTACCAGTAGGTACAAACTCGCGTGCATTTGGATTTAGTCGGCTGTTGCTAAACGTTAGCTGATTAAGATTCCGGCTTAAGTCCTCTACTTGACTAACATTATTTGAAGAATCACCTCTCGGATGACCTCCATGTCCTGCATAGCGATGATTGCCACCTTCGTGATGACCTAAATTATGTTAAAACAAATATCCTGAATTATCCTAAACCTAAATAAAAGTAAATACTCATAAATAAAAGTAATAATTGAAAATAAATGTATCATTTTAACAAGCCAATTGGTATTATTATTATTATTGTTATTGTTGTTAAAGGACTTCTATAGATATAGAATCTATTAAGCATAAGCTTTTGTATGTCCTTGTCACTTGTTCAC